>CM040927.1:3519566-3792066 GCA_023029165.1 Gobiocypris rarus
GTCCCCATAAAACATGGAAACACAACATGTGTGTGTGTGTGTGTGTGTGTGTGTGTGTGTGTGTGTGTGTGTGTGTGTGTGTGTGTGTGTGTGTGTGTGTGTGTGTGTGTGTTTGTGTGTGTGTGTGTGTGTGTGTGTGTGTGTGTGTGTGTGAGTGTTTGTGTGTGTGTGTGTGTGTGTGTGTGTGTGTGTGTGTGTGTGTGTGTGTGTGTAAGTGTGTGTGTCCCAACAAAATAAAAATATAGGAAACTACCCAAAATATAATTTTTAAAAATAATTTTTTTGTTATAAATCACATTTAAAAATCATATAAAATGATGTTTACAACATGTAAATGCAGAAAGTTTTGTGTGGCGGTGTAGGTGTGCAAAGTAGTGTGTGTGTGTGCGTGTGTGTGTGTGTGTGTGTGTGTGCGTAATAAAAATAACACTACTCCTAAATATTCACTGAAGTAAGTTCTGACGACTCTCCTGGTCGCCTCTGTCTTCAGCTTTAAGTATAGCAGCCATGTCGAGGCACGAATGTGTGTGTGTGTGTGTGTGTGTGTGTGTGTGTGTGTGTGGGCATGTTTTTGTGAAATATCAGGACACAAATGTGTATAATGACATGGGTATGACATAGGTATTACAAAAAGAGGGTGAAATATGAGGACGTTCCCCATGTCCTCACTTTTCAAAATGCTTATAAATCACACAGGAAGAGGTTTTTTCACAGAAAGTAAACTGCAGTCTCCTGTGATGGGTAGTGTGTGTGTGTGTGTGTGTGTGATGGGTAGGTTTAGGGGCAGGGGCAGTGTAGGGGGATAGAAATACGGTTTGTACAGTATAAAATGCATTACGCCTATGGAATGTCCCCACATTTCACAAAAACAAACATGTGTGTGTGTGTGTGTGTGTGTGTGTGTGTATGTGTGTGATGGGTATAGGTTTAGGTGTAGGGTTACGGTGAGAGAATATACAGTTTGAGCATCAAGCCATTATGTCTATGGAAAGTCCCCATAAAACATGAAAACACAACGTCTGTGTTTGTGTGTCCTTGTTTATATTACATTGTGGGGGCCAAATGTCCCTCAAAGGATAGTAAAACCTGAGATCACCTACATTGTGGGGACCAGCCAGCGTGTGTGTGTGTGTTTGTGTAATATCTTGTATAATGTAATGTGTTAAACTGTATCTTTTTGTTGTGTAGTCAAGACATTAAGGCTTGTTCATTCAATTAATAAAAATAACACTACTCTAAATATTCACTGAAGTAAAGTTCTGACGACTCTCCCTGGTCGCCTCTGTCTTCAACTTCAAGTATGGCAACCATGTCGAGGCACGATTGTGAGTTAACAGGTGCGAGGCAAGCTGTCCGTGAGCATCTGAGGACTGTGAGCCAGACGGCATGTGCTCCAGTGTGGTTTGGAAAAAGAAACACAATGCATAGGGTAAAATATATAAAACAATATAATATTGACATGTTCCCAATGCTTGGTTTTTCACCGAAGAAGCATTGAAAGACTTCGGTAATATGCATGGCAACTCATTTCTATAAACTGTTTCAGCATGTGTCATATACACATTTACAATGTTCTGGATTCAATAAAAAAACACAGCATATAATTCACATATTGTTTGTGTCTATCACCAGGTTCAATTAATATAGCAGCAACATTAAAGATTGTAAAGTCCTTGCTGCCTCCAAACTCACAGATTTACACATAAAAATAGCATAATTCAAACCACTTTCACTACATTTGAAATAAACTAAAAATGTAATACACACATACTGTGGATGTACATGGTTTGTCAGCATGCATGTGGTGCCTGGATAACACTATAATATACAGAAATCACAACCAACTAACTGCAGTTATTTTGAAAATGATTTAAAGTGCCGCTATGCTTTTTCAGACGTTACCTTTCATGTAATGTTTGTGAATCTAAAAGCCCTGCAAAGTTTCAAAGATCCAAGTGCACACCAAATGAAGTTATTGTTTCAGAATCAATTCTGAACTGCAGAAATGAGTCATCAGTGACTCTAGTCTCACTTCCTGTTACAAACCTGTGTAACAATGTAACACATTTGCATAATGCCAGTCTATGGTCTTCATTGGCTGCCCGTGAACAACGTTTTCTTCGACCCTCAAACACTAGTTGCAGCTGAGACTGGAAGAGTGCAATCCACTCTGATGGACTTCCAAAGGATGAGGACTCATTACTGATTGTATTACAGTGTATCAAGTACTGAAGAAGATCCAGAGATGAAATTCAGATTTTGCTTCTGACACTATAAGTGGTCGACCAATCACAACAGACTGGGTCATCTGACCAATCAGAGCAGAGTAGACCAATCACAACAGACTGGACCATCTGACCAATCAGAGCAGAGTAGACCAATCACAACAGACTGGGTCATCTGACCAATCAGAGCAGAGTAGACCAATCACAACAGACTGGGTCATCTGACCAATCAGAGCAGAGTAGACCAATCACAACAGACTGGGTCATCTGACCAATCAGAGCAGAGTAGACCAATCACAACAGACTGGGTCATCTGAAAAATCAGAGCAGAGTAGACCAATCACAACAGACTGGGTCATCTGACCAATCAGAGCAGAGTAGGCCAATCACAACAGACTGGACCATCTGACCAATCAGAGCAGAGTAGACCAATCACAACAGACTGGGTCATCTGACCAATCAGAGCAGAGTAGATCAATCACAACAGACTGGGTCATCTGACCAATCAGAGCAGAGTAGACCAATCACAACAGACTGGGTCATCTGACCAATCAGAGCAGAGTAGATCAATCACAACAGACTGGGCCATCTGACCAATCAGAGCAGAGTAGACCAATCACAACAGACTGGTTCATCTGACCAATCAGAGCAGAGTAGACCAATCACAACAGACTGGTTCATCTGACCAATCAGAGCAGAGTAGATCAATCACAACAGACTGGGTCATCTGACCAATCAGAGCAGAGTAGATCAATCACAACAGACTGGTTCATCTGACCAATCAGAGCAGAGTAGACCAATCACAACAGACTGGGTCATCTGACCAATCAGAGCAGAGTAGACCAATCACAACAGACTGGGTCATCTGACCAATCAGAGCAGAGTAGGCCAATCACAACAGACTGGACCATCTGACCAATCAGAGCAGAGCAGACCAATCACAACAGACTGGTTCATCTGACCAATCAGAGCAGAGTAGACCAATCACAACAGACTGGGTCATCTGACCAATCAGAGCAGAGTAGATCAATCACAACAGACTGGTTCATCTGACCAATCAGAGCAGAGTAGACCAATCACAACAGACTGGGTCATCTGACCAATCAGAGCAGAGTAGACCAATCACAACAGACTGGACCATCTGACCAATCAGAGCAGAGCAGACCAATCACAACAGACTGGGTCATCTGACCAATCAGAGCAGAGCAGACCAATCACAACAGACTGGACCATCTGACCAATCAGAGCAGAGCAGACCAATCACAACAGACTGGACCATCTGACCAATCAGAGCAGAGCAGACCAATCACAACAGACTGGGTCATCTGACCAAACAGAGCAGAGCAGACCAATCACAACAGACTGGACCATCTGACCAATCAGAGCAGAGTAGACCAATCACAACAGACTGGTCATCTGACCAATCAGAGCAGAGTAGATCAATCACAACAGACTGGGTCATCTGACCAATCAGAGCAGAGTAGATCAATCACAACAGACTGGTTCATCTGACCAATCAGAGCAGAGTAGACCAATCACAACAGACTGGGTCATCTGACCAATCAGAGCAGAGTAGACCAATCACAACAGACTGGACCATCTGACCAATCAGAGCAGAGCAGACCAATCACAACAGACTGGGTCATCTGACCAATCAGAGCAGAGCAGACCAATCACAACAGACTGGGTCATCTGACCAATCAGAGTAGACTAATCACAACAGACTGGGTCATCTGACCAATCAGAGCAGAGTAGAAATCACAACAGACTGGGTTATCTGAACAATCAGAGCAGAGTAGACCAATCACAACAGACTGGGTCATCTGACCAATCAGAGCAGAGCAGACCAATCACAACAGACTGGGTCATCTGACCAATCAGAGCAGAGTAGACTAATCACAACAGACTGGGTCATCTGACCAATCAGAGCAGAGTAGACCAATCACAACAGACTGGGTCATCTGACCAATCAGAGCAGAGCAGACCAATCACAACAGACTGGACCATCTGACCAATCAGAGCAGAGTAGACCAATCACAACAGACTAGTTCATCTGACCAATCAGAGCAGAGTAGATCAATCACAAAAGACTGGGTCATCTGACCAATCAGAGCAGAGTAGACCAATCACAACAGACTGGGTCATCTGACCAATCAGAGCAGAGTAGACCAATCACAACAGACTGGGTCATCTGACCAATCAGAGCAGAGCAGACCAATCACAACAGACTGGGTCATCTGACCAATCAGAGCAGAGTAGACCAATCACAACAGACTGGGTCATCTGACCAATCAGAGCAGAGTAGACCAATCACAACAGACTGGGTCATCTGACCAATCAGAGCAGAGTAGACCAATCACAACAGACTGGGTCATCTGACCAATCAGAGCAGAGCAGACCAATCACAACAGACTGGGTCATCTGACCAATCAGAGCAGAGTAGACCAATCACAACAGACTAGTTCATCTGACCAATCAGAGCAGAGCAGACCAATCACAACAGACTGGGTCATCTGACCAATCAGAGCAGAGTAGACCAATCACAACAGACTGGGTCATCTGACCAATCAGAGCAGAGTAGACCAATCACAACAGACTGGGTCATCTGACCAATCAGAGCAGAGTAGACCAATCACAACAGACTGGGTCATCTGACCAATCAGAGCAGAGCAGACCAATCACAACAGACTGGGTCATCTGACCAATCAGAGCAGAGTAGACCAATCACAACAGACTGGTTCATCTGACCAATCAGAGCAGAGTAGATCAATCACAAAAGACTGGGTCATCTGACCAATCAGAGCAAAGTAGACCAATCACAACAGACTGGGTCATCTGACCAATCAGAGCAGAGTAGACCAATCACAACAGACTGGGTCATCTGACCAATCAGAGCAGAGCAGACCAATCACAACAGACTGGACCATCTGACCAATCAGAGCAGAGTAGATCAATCACAAAAAGACTGGGTCATCTGACCAATCAGAGCAAAGTAGACCAATCACAACAGACTGGGTCATCTGACCAATCAGAGCAGAGTAGATCAATCACAAAGACTGGGTCATCTGACCAATCAGAGCAAAGTAGACCAATCACAACAGACTGGGTCATCTGACCAATCAGAGCAGAGTAGACCAATCACAACAGACTGGGTCATCTGACCAATCAGAGCAGAGTAGACCAATCACAACAGACTGGGTCATCTGACCAATCAGAGCAGAGTAGAACAATCACAAAAGACTGGGTCATCTGACCAATCAGAGCAGAGCAGACCAATCACAACAGACTGGGTCATCTGACCAATCAGAGCAGAGCAGACCAATCACAACAGACTGAGCCATCTGACCAATCAGAGTCGGCTGTCAGAAATGAGGGGTTTAGAGAGATATGTAAATTTGTTGACCTTGGATGCATGTAAACCCGTTGTAGGAACCTTTATAATAGCATGATCGGGGCACTTTTAGGAACTATAGTATGCAGCGATATACTTTATTGAGCATTCTGATGTACTACTATTGATTGAGCCTCCAAAAAACAAAGATCAAGTTCTGTTGTAAGGTAATACAGATCACACAGGCTGATTTACAGTATAACAACTTCTGGGAATATGTGTAGTAATGCTCAGTGCCTCTCTCCTCACTGCAGTGGCATGCCGTTATTGATCAAACTAACAGTGCATATCAAAGTTGAGATGTGCACTGTTCAATAGCACTTATACGGTATGTATAGCTGTTTAAAAGCAAGGGCCTATTTCGAGAAAGCTTCAAAATGACAAGCATGCCTTAATTCACATATGCAAAATCACTCTCATCTACATCCTGTTTTTCCAAGTATAAATATCACTTACAAAGGGCCTTTGATCAACTTCCTGCCTTTCATAAGAGTCTTGCAGGTCTTAAGCTAACAGCACATATTTCTACTGTTTCTGTATTATGTTCCTTTAATTTCCACATATATGCAATTACAGAGTAAATCTGGTATATCCTAAACATTAGTTCTCATTGGTTCTTGTTGAAGTTCAAACATGTTGTGCTCCTCAATCCATTCCTGAAGCATTTGTGCTTTGTGTCAGGAGCATTATCCTGCTGGAAGAGCCACAGCCACCAGCGAATACCGTTCCCATGAAAGGCTGCACATGGTCTGCAACAATGCTTAGGTAGGTGGGACGTGTCAAAGGAACATCCACATGGATGGCAGGACCCAAGGTTTCCCAGCAGAACATTTCCCAAAGCATCACCTCCGCTGCTCGCCTTCTTCCCATAGTGCATCCTGGGGCCATGTGTTCCCCAGGTAAGCCACGCACACACACCCGGCCATCCACGTGATGTCAAAGAACACGTGATCATCAGACCAGGCCACCTTCTTCCATTGCTCCGTGGTCCAGTTCTGATGCTCACGTGCCACTGTTGGTGCTTTCGGCGGGGTCAGGGGTCAGCATGGTCACCCTGACTGGTCTGCGGCTGTGCCGCCCCATACACAACAAACTGCGATGCTCTGTGTATTCTGACCCCTTTCTATCAGAACCAGCATTAACTTCTTGAGCAGTTTGAGCTCCAGTAGCTCGTCTGTTTGATCGGACCACACGGGCCAGCCTTCGCTCCCCACGTGCATCAATGAGCCTGGGCCGCCCATGACCCTGTGGCCGGTTCTCCACTGTTCCTTCCTTGGAGCACTTTTGATAGATCCTGACCACTGCAGACCGGGAACACCCCACAAGAGCTGCAGTTTTGGAGATGCTCTGACCCAGTCTTCTAGCCATCACAATTTGGCCCTTGTCAAACTCACTCAAATCCTTACGCTTGCCCATTTTTCCTGCTTCTAACACATCAACTTTGAGGACAAAATGTTCACTTGCTGCCTAATATATCCCGCCCACTAACAGGAGCCGTGATGAAGAGATCATCAGTGTTATTCACTTCATAATGTTATGCCTGATCAGTGTATTTGCCAGTGTGAAGTTCCAAATCCTGCAATATCAAAACATGCTCTTTTTGGAGCTTGATTTAAAAAAAAAATGCTTTGTTTATAATGAGGAGAATGTTTTAGCTATGAAAATTCAGGATGTTTTAATGGCACAAGTTTGTTTTGCCATGTCATCATGACCCCTTTAAGAAAACAAACAAGGTTAATTCTGAGCTCATGTTGACTTTATCCCTACTCACTTTTGGAGAGGGTACAATCAAACAGTCAAATTATTACATTTTATTAGATTTTTTATTTTTATGTAACCACTAGACCTATTAGAAAATATACTTGTTAACTGGTTAGGAATGCTAAAGATGTCTGAGGTTATGTGCAATGTCACTTTCTGTTTTGCTGGGCTTTATTTACAGGTCAGGGTAACACACTTGTACACACTTGTAATTGTCAGCGTATACCTACTGGTTTGCGTGTCGGCGTGAGCTGCACGGAGTGATAGAACTCCGGCTGGACTCTCTTCTTCACCCTGCGCTTCCGCGCGGACGCGCTCGAGTCCGGCTCGCTCTCCACAAGCGGCTTCTCTTCAGAAACACGCGCGCGTGCGCTTCTCCTCGCATGACGTGGACTGTGACGACATACCTGTCAAACAATGATATCACCACAAAAACTGTGAAATGCTACAAATTATTTACATTTTTAATTTTTTTCATATCCTAAAATGTAAACTTTTTTTTATTGGTTTTCAGATATTTACTTCTTGGTGACATGACATGTTTATACATAGGCCTCTATAAAAATAAAAAAAAGTATCATATTCTTTCCTGAATTATTAATCGGTCACACATGCGCAATGCGCATTTCACGCAGTTGCTTAGGATACTATTTCTTCATCAAGATGAAAGTAACTACATAACTGTCAAACAAAAGGGAACCTTTCATGGCAATCTCATTATTTTAAAAATGCTTTGCCCTACTTTTCTGCTTTCTATGACCTTGACAGATGGAGCAAGAGAAAGAGATTTACCTCCGAGCGAAAATGATGCGGCCGGAAACCAGCTTCTAGAACAAATGGGAATGATTGAAACAAACCCCACATGCATTCAGTCACATTGTGTCTTAGAGATGCTCTGCAAATAACTTTATCTGCTCTTGAAATAAAGAACACTTTATTAAGTACACAACAACAAACGATGAAAAATGAAGGCTCGCGCACTCGACGACCGTGTCGTTTTTAACCCATACGAAGAGAAGAATGAATGGAAATGTCTAATAAATACAGTCGCTGTGCATGCAGCATGCATGCTATCGCAATGACATGCTATAGAAACACAGGGTGGACATAATGCGACTACTCACCGCGACTCCTTGAGCGCCTCGTTAGCACAGATTTGATGGGGATTTTCTCATTGCGGAGCTTCCGATGCCAGCAACAGAGAAACAGAACCGTGGCGACAGTTCCTATCAAGAGCAATAACAGCAATAATACACACTGAATACTTAAGGGTCTCAATAAGACCAAAAAAGCCGCAGCAATCATTGCGATGTAGGACAGCCACTCCTCTCCTTATGTAAATAATATGAAAGGCTATTTCATGCTGTGATGCCTCACTTGTAGGTCCCCGACATATAATCTATCTCATGGTGTCTGTACTTCAATAATGGACCACGACAAGCCATGACTCAGCAGGAGCCCCTGTTTTTACAGCTCATGCAGGGACAGCATCAGCATCTGAGCTCAGCAAAGCTGAATACAGCGCCTCTGCGACGGCTAGTCCACCAGCATCTGCATGCATTTTGAAATGTCCACGTGATACACTCTTAAAAATAAAGGTTCTTTATTGGCACGAGGCTCCATGAAGAACCTCTAGCATCCATTGAACCTTTCCAATGCACAAAATGTTTGCCATCGTATAGTGGATATTTAAATCTGCAGATTTTCACACCAATAAAACATGGGTCTGAGTCATGGATTTTTAAAAGCTGTTTTAATATGTTCCTTAAGGCTCACTTAAAATGTTAATACAATTTGCACACAAACACATATATCTGTGGAAAATTCTGCCCCTCTGATGTGATCAGTTTTTAAAGCGCGGCTCCTTTAAGGCTTGCCAGTACACGGCCACTGTTGTGATTGGCTAACGTCACTGCATAGGAAACCACGCTTTTGCAGTGTTTTGAAAACATGATCCATATAAAACGTAATTCAAAGACAAAGCATTATGAATTAATTTACTCACAGTTTGTGATACAGTCTCTTCTTCATCTTTCAGCAAAAGTTTCTTTGTGAACTCTCCATTACACTGAGCCTCGCTGACAAAACAAAATGCTCTGAACAAACATAATAATCCTCCGACGCGATCTGGGATGCCATTACAATAAACCATCCACTTGTCTCCGACGTTGGGATCCTTCTGAAGTCTGTACAGAGCAGAGTATGTGAGCGGAGTGGAGTGGGAGCGGAGCGAGGTGATTTTGAATGGAGTGAGGAGCGGATTTTTTAAAAGTCGGAGCGTCGTGATTTTCATGCGCTCTGAGAGCACTACCGCTCCATCACGAGTAAAATTCATACCAACGGCCTACAATATAACAGTGTATTTAGTCAAAACTCACACATTAAACACATTTAACTAGCTTGATTCAGATGGATCACTCAAATCAGGAAGAATGTACAGGTTTATGATGACGGCAATGGACATGAGCGGGATGTTATAGTTTTTTTTGTACCTTACATACTGAATATGATCGGGTGAAAGCACATGTTAAACAGGTAGCACTTATTCGCACACGCAAACGTTCTCTCTAATGCAGTCAAACAAATGTAATCTTACAGTGCATCTGCTTACAGTTATCTGTGTCAGATTTTACATTCGCAGAAATCTGTAATGTGACGCGTAGATAATATAACCGATGAAAACATACTATTTTCATCTTTCCAAACAAAATTTGCACTGCAAAAGCAGCAATCATGTTTAACTTTTAATGCTTATAAAGCCTAATAAGCTTGGCATGTCATAGAAAATAAATGTTTGCAATAAACCACGTTGAAACTATCAACTATTTTTGTTTTAATTTAATGTATGTTATAAACCAAACTTTTGTGATATTGCAGAGCTTACTTAAATACTTTAGCCGCAAATTTCCTCGGAGCGAAGACGGAGCGGTGTTTCTGATATCAGTGAGCGAGGAGTGGAGCGGGGAGCGGGAAATGGTGAACCTGGAGCGGAGCTGGTACAGAGATGCAAAGTAGCTGTTTAAAACAGGACCCTTTGCTTTTGACACACGCTCACATCCGCGGCTGAACGCCAGTGGGCGGGGCCTATGGTGCAATGATGTAAAACTATTGGTTGATGTCTTTCTCTGGAGGTGGGCATATGCAAATGTGTTTGTCTGTGTGATGTCACAGACACCGCAATATCAAAACAAGCCATTTTTGGAGCTTGATTAAATAAATGCATTGTTTATGATGAGGGGAACGTTTTAAGCTATGAAACTTACAGGATGTTTTAATGGCACAAAGACTTCTTATATGTGAAAAAATCATGCAAATTTGATTTGTCATGTCATGACTACACTGATAAAAAATCTTCTGCTTGATTTACATTTTTAAAATGTTGCATAAATTTATTGCGTAGATCAAACAAGACCAGTCTTTGTACAAACTACTTTGGATGTAAAGTTAGCTTTATTTTAGCATTTCTCTAGTTATTTATAAGTTTCCTTTGCAATACGTTCTACTCAAACAATATACCACTGAATTAAGCCTCACTTTTAAAGTGCATGCTTTACTTAAAAACAACCAAGTAAATAATACAACAGATATTAGACACAATATATACATACATTAGAAGGAATGCAACCGCGACCTCAAAACTTGATATACAATACACAATGATGGTCATGGGTCGTTTTTTGATTAGGAAGTGAACTCCAGACGTCACAATTTAAAACAGCAAGTTACTAAACCCAATAACAAAAGCAATGATAAAACTGTAAAAATGTAAGCGCATTAATTACTCAAGCCCCAGTGCATGATGGGAACACCAGTATCAGAAAGTTGAGTAGGTTTTACCTCATTTTATAACGTTGATTTCTACAAGCTTGTATTGAGTACTAATGTAGAATTTACTTTGTTTTATTTTTTGAAAATCTTGCCTGGACTAACTTATTCTGGTAGAAATTACATTTGTTTTTATTTCACAAAATCATGTGTATCATTGAATCCCAAAATGGTTCTTCTATTGCATTACAGTGAAAACCTTTTGGACCCTTTATTTTTAAGAGTATATGCTCATGTGGACAAACATTAGCCATTCGACTAATATTTGGGGTTTATGTCTGAATATTTGTATTTATTTTATCTATGCATTTATTTTTATTATTATTCATCTTTTTCCTTATTGCCTTAATGTGGTTTGTTGATGTTCACAATGTGTTTAAATGTAAAAATTCAATAAAGATATGTTTTGTCAAAATAAAGATATGTCAAAAATTGGCTTTGGTGTGAAGCTGCATGTGGACTTAATGAATACGTTAATTTCTAGGATGTTATACGTTTACATTATACGTAAAAATTAAAACATTAATTTCTAGCCGTTCCAGCGGGTCCCTTTGTAACATTAGCAGTGTTATCGATTAGTCTGCACTGACACTATTGGATGAGAACTGAACTGACCTGGACGATGGCATCCCTGTGTTCTGCTTTATAGCTGAATTGCACTTATCTAACACTTTAAATGTCCCCAAGGGTCAATTATTCATAAAATAGAATAAAAATTCACAAGGGGGTCAGAGATGGTAGTGAATTTAAAAGCTGCACCAATTTGGGAACAAAGGTTGCCTTCCTCCTTTGTGTCCTCCAGCCGTCAGCCCGAGTTGAGCTGCTCAAAAACAGAAGAATCGACATGTGAAGGATCCTGCCAGCCAACCCCAGCATTTGCGGTTCACTTTTGATGGGAAGAGCCCATATAGGAATATCTGGAAATAGAAGCCCTTATTTCATATTTGATGATCTTTACTAAACAGAACCGAATTAACTCTGAACTGAGCTCAGCTGAACAATGGCACGGTTGTCTTTTTAGAGCTGCTTTAGCACAGAATTAAACTCTGTTTGCAGCATTGGATCTTTATTTCCCTGTTTATCCCTGTAAAGCTGCTTTGAAACAATCTGTATTGGAATAAAGTACAATATAAATAAAGGTGACTTGACTTATTTTGCCCTCTCTTTCTCTTTTTAAAAAATCTGTAAATTATTTTTTTCTCTGTATGAAATACAATAATGAATAATAATTTCACAAATAAAAAATATTTCATATAAAATTCACACTGAAGGGGCCTCACATTTACACATGATGTAATATTTTTTTTCTGTCTTGTTTTCTGTCTGAAACATTACAGTTTGTCATTTTGGTAATTGTAGGGTTGTTCCATGTCAACTCAACCAGAGAGTTAGATTAAAAATTATGATTTGGATAATTTCATTTCTGGTGAAAAAATGTCATGGATGAAACTTTATTGAGTAATATTTTGTCGTGGTGGTCAAACTGACAACACCTGGGATTTGGAGCCAGATTACAGAGGGTTAAATGACTTTAGAAAGATGGCAGCATCATTATTTTATTTTCACACAGAGATTGGTGGCTCTATTAGTAAAATCTGTTGACTTTAGCTATATTTGTTGTGTTAAATGCCAACGGTGACAGTTCAAAAACGGGGGAAAGTAGTTTTCAAGTTTTTCTCCCAAAGTTTCTCCCAAACTCCAGAAGTATTAAATATATCTTAATATCCTAATATCATAAACTTTTCTTTTGGTATCTTCATTTTAAAAGCCCTGGATGGTTCAATCGTAGAGATATGGGGATCTTAATGCGACTCCATGAGTAAATTGGTCAATTGTACACATTTTCAGTGGTCAAAAACCGTTACTTTGCATACAGTTGATACTTTTTTCTTTTAAAAAGGATTATCTGAACAACAAATAATGTTGAAAATGTTCCAAATTTTACGTGCATGTCACTCAAAAAGTATTAAAGAGTATTCATTTTTAAGGTTGTAGTTCAATCCCATAGATATGGGGATCCCAATGCGGCTCAATGTTCAATTTGTTGAATATTACCTATTTTCAAAGGTCACAAACCCAAAGGGTTTGTCACTTTGCACACAGCCGATTCTTATTGTATTTAAATGGGAATGTCTGAAGAGTAAATAATGTTGAAACTAGAAATGTTTTTTGTTTCCTTCTATGAAAACAATTGCATGGAACAATCTCGTCCGAGTGCCATATGTTCTTTTTTTACAGTTTGCATGGCGTTAACTCAAGAAGTATTAAAGTTATCTCAATATGATTTGACATTCTAGTTCTTAGCAAACTTTTCTTTTGGTGTGTTAATTTTTAAGGTCTATATGGTTCAATCCCATTGTATGGGGATCCCAATGCTGCTCCTGCCTTACAAATTGTTGGTCAAAAACCAAATGTGGTTCACTTTGCACACAGCTGATAGTTATAGTATCTAAATGGGAATGTCTGATGAATAAATAATGTTGAAACTATAAATGTAGCTTGTTTTAAAAAATACAGCGAAATGGTCAAATTGAGGCACGGTAACTTGCTCCCAGAAATCTGTTCATAAGAGGAAAGAAACTTGGATAGGTCTACTTGTAAGAAAAATATTGTCCAAAATATTTTACTGTAGGCTACATAAGCTGTATGTTTGGCTTTGATTAATATGATATTCATTTTCAAGGTAAATCATAACTTTTAATAAAAAATAGAAACAGTATTTATCTATTTATATTTTAAAATAAAATTAATATAAAATAAAAATGTATATTAAAAATAAAAAAATACAAAATTTGTATATTAACCATAAATTATCGTGCAGTTAAAATTGTTTTTTTAACATTTAAATAGCTAACAATTTTAATATCCATATAATTAAAAAATAAAATAAAAACAACACGTGGTCATATGGACGTTTGGTGACTTTTATTTTGACGACGTCTCTTCCTGTGACGCTCGCTTCCTATGTGCTCAGTTTTGGTAATGTTTTGCTAACTTTTGAGGCGAACCAGCATTAGAAACGGTAATTTTGTCTTGACACTGATTTGTTTGTTAGTATCATCGTTGCAGAACTTATTGTTTGATGAGACTTT
This sequence comes from Gobiocypris rarus, assembly GCA_023029165.1. Lineage (NCBI taxonomy): Eukaryota > Metazoa > Chordata > Actinopteri > Cypriniformes > Gobionidae > Gobiocypris > Gobiocypris rarus. The sequence continues at coordinate 3,533,861 of CM040927.1, forward strand.
CTCCCATTTTCCTATCGACGAGTAACGATAGTTGAGATTCATGCAAGCTGTTTGCAGGATTAATAACCCGTTTTTTCCCCTATGGACGACAATCACTATGTACTTTTAATAACAGTTCAATGCTAGTTGCAATACTAAGACTTGTGCAGTAATGTGTTGCATTGAGAAGGCATTTCATGCGTCTGTGTTTTGATTCGCAGTGGTTGGTGTAATGCTCCACAGAGCACAGATGTGATGTCTGCCTCTACAGTCATCGAGGATGTGGAGGATGAGGTGGAGTTTGTGTCTGTAAGTGTGCTTAAATGTCCCTGCCTTGATTTGTAATGTGAGTTTTTAGGACAGGGGTGTGGATCTGGGTCTGATTGAGTGCTGTTGTTTCAGGAGGGCCCTCTCAGACCAGTGCTGGAGTGCATAGACCTGCTGAGTGATGGAGAGGATGAAGGAGGCCTGTCCACCTCAGACACCGTGAGTTTCTTCACTCACGGCCCAGAATATAAAAGCTAAAGTTGGAGAAAGTGTGTGCACCATTTATGCACCGTCATGTTGCTCCACAACACAAAAAAACACATTTGGCAGAATGTCCAGGCTGCTCTTTTCCCGTCATGATTCACACAGCCAAACTCCAAGTCTTCTGAAGCCTAATGATAGCTTTGTGTGGGAAACAGGCTGAGATTTAAAGGGACACTATTCCCTATATAGTGCACTGTCTGAATTGTTCCCTATCCCCTATAGAGTGCACTGTCTGAATTGTTTCCTGTCCCCTATATAGTGCACTGTCTGATCGTTCCCTATCCCCTATATAGTGCACTGTCTGAATTGTTCCCTATCCCCTATATAGTGCACTGTCTGAATTGTTCCCTATCTCCTATATAGTGCACTGTCTGATTGTTCCCTATCCTATATAGTGCACTGGCTGATTGTTCCCTATCCCCTATATAGTGCGCTGTCTGATCGCTCCTATCCCCTATATAGTGCACTGTCTGATCGCTTCCCTATCCCCTATATAGTGCGCTGTCTGATCGCTCCTCATCCCCTATATAGTGCGCTGTCTGATCGCTCTCATCCCCTATAGTGCACTGTCTGATCGCTTCCTATCCCCTATATAGTGCACTGTCTGAATTGTTCCCTATCCTATAGAGTGCACTGTGTGATCGTTCTCATCCCCTATATAGTGCACTGTCTGATCGCTTCCTATCCCCTATATAATGCACTGTCTGATCGCTTTCCTATCCCCTATATAGTGCACTGTCTGATCGCTTTCCTATCCCCTATATAGTGCACTGTCTGATCGCTTCCTATCCCTATATAGTGCACTGTCTGATCGCTCTCATCCCCTATATAGTGCACTGTCCGATCGTTTCCTATCCCCTATATAGTGCACTGTCTGATCGCTCCTATCCCCATATAGTGCACTGTCTGATCGTTTCCTATCCCCTATATAGTGCACTGTCTGATCGCTCTCATCCCCTATATAGTGCACTGTCTGATCGCTTCCTATCCCCTATATAGTGCACTGTCTGATCGCTCTCATCCCCTATACAGTGCACTGTCTGAATTGTTTCCTATCCCCTATATAGTGCACTGTCTGATCGTTCCTATCCCCTATATAGTGCACTGTCTGATGGTTCCTATCCCCTATATAGTGCACTGTCTGATCGTTCCCTCATCCCCTATATAGTGCACTGTCTGACAGTTCCCTATCCCCTATATAGTGCACTGTCTGATCGTTACTCTATCCCCTATACAGTGCACTGTCTGAATTGTTTCTATCCCTATATAGTGCAGTGTCTGATAGTTCCCTATCCCCTATATAGTGCACTGTCTGATAGTTCCCTATCCCCTATATAGTGCACTGTCTGATCGCTTCCCTCATCCCCTATATAGTGCACTGTCTGAATCGCTTCCTCATCCCCTATATAGTGCAGTCTGATCGCTCCTCATCCCCTATATAGTGCACTGTCTGATAGTTCCCTATCCCTATATAGTGCACTGTCTGATAGTTCCCTATCCCCTATATAGTGCACTGTCTGATCGTTCCCTATCCCCTATATAGTGCACTGTCTGATCGCTCCCTATCCCCATAGAGTGCACTGTCTGATCGCTCCCTATCCCTATAGAGTGCACTGTCTGATCGCTTCCTCATCCCCTATATAGTGCACTGTCTGATAGTTCCCTATCCCTATATAGTGCACTGTCTGATCGTTCCCTATCCCCTATAGAGTGCACTGTCTGATCGTTCCCTATCCCCTATATAGTGCACTGTCTGATCGTTCCCTATCCCCTATAGAGTGCACTGTCTGATAGTTCCTATCCCCTATATAGTGCACTCTCTGATCGTTCCCTATCCCCTATATAGTGCAGTCTGATAGCTCCCTATCCCCTATATAGTGCACTGTCTGAATCGTTCCCTATCCCCTATATAGTGCAGTCTGATCGTTCCCTATCCCCTATATAGTGCACTGTCTGATCTTTCCCTATCCCCTATATAGTGCACTGTCTGATCGTTCCCTATCCCCTATATAGTGCACTGTCTGATCGTTCCCTATCCCCTATAGAGTGCACTGTCTGATCGTTCCTATCCCCTATAGAGTGCACTGTCTGATCGCTTCTCATCCTATATAGTGCACTGTCTGATAGTTCCTATCCCTATATAGTGCACTGTCTGATCGCTCTCATCCCCTATAGAGTGCACTGTCTGATCGCTTCCTATCCCCTATATAGTGCACTGTCTGATCGTTCCCTATCCCCTATATAGTGCACTGTCCGATCGCTTCCTATCCCCTATATAGTGCACTGTCTGATCGTTCCCTATCCCCATATAGTGCACTGTCTGATAGTTCCTATCCTATATAGTGCACTGTCTGATCGTTCCTATCCCTATATAGTGCACTGTCTGATCGCTTCCTATCCCCTATATAGTGCACTGTCTGATCGCTTCCTCATCCCCTATACAGTGCACTGTCTGAATTGTTTCCTATCCCCTATATAGTGCACTGTCTGATCGTTCCCTATCCCCTATATAGTGCACTGTCTGATCGTTCCCTATCCCCTATATAGTGCACTGTCTGAATGTTCCCCATCCCCTATATAGTGCACTGTCTGATAGTTCCCTATCCCCTATATAGTGCACTGTCTGATCGTTCCCTATCCCCTATACAGTGCACTGTCTGAATTGTTTCCTATCCCTATATAGTGCAGTGTCTGATAGTTCCCTATCCCTATATAGTGCACTGTCTGATAGTTCCCTATCCCCTATATAGTGCACTGTCTGATCGTTCCCCATCCCCTATATAGTGCACTGTCTGAATCGTTCCCTATCCCCTATATAGTGCAGTCTGATCGTTCCTATCCCTATATAGTGCACTGTCTGATAGTTCCCTATCCCCTATATAGTGCACTGTCTGATAGTTCCTATCCCTATATAGTGCACTGTCTGATCGTTCCCTATCCCCTATATAGTGCACTGTCTGATCGTTCCTCATCCCCTATAGAGTGCACTGTCTGATCGTTCCTATCCCCTATAGAGTGCACTGTCTGATCGCTCCTATCCCCTATATAGTGCACTGTCTGATAGTTCCCTATCCCTATATAGTGCACTGTCTGATCGCTTCCTATCCCCTATAGAGTGCACTGTCTGATCGTTCCCTATCCCCTATATAGTGCACTGTCTGATAGTTCCCTATCCCCTATAGAGTGCACTGTCTGATAGTTCCTATCCCCTATATAGTGCACTATCTGATAGTTCCTATCCCCTATATAGTGCACTGTCTGATAGTTCCCTATTCCCTATATAGTGCACTGTCTGAATCGCTCCTCATCCCCTATATAGTGCAGTCTGATCGTTCCCTCATCCCCTATATAGTGCACTGTCTGATATTTCCTATCCCTATATAGTGCACTGTCTGATAGTTCCTCATCCCCTATATAGTGCACTGTCTGATCGCTCCTATCCCCTATAGAGTGCACTGTCTGATAGTTCCCTATCCCCTATAGAGTGCACTGTCTGATAGTTCCCTATCCCCTATATAGTGCACTGTCTGATAGTTCCCTATCCCCTATATAGTGCACTGTCTGATCGTTCCCTATCCCCTATAGAGTGCACTGTCTGATCGTTCCCTATCCCCTATATAGTGCACTGTCTGATAGTTCCCTATCCCCTATAGAGTGCACTGTCTGATAGTTCCTATCCTATATAGTGCACTGTCTGATAGTTCCCTATCCCCATATAGTGCACTGTCTGATAGTTCCTATCCTCTATATAGTGCACTGTCTGATAGTTCCCTATCCCCTATAAAGTGCACTGTCTGATAGTTCCCTATCCCCTATATAGTGCACTATCTGATAGTTCCCAAGTGAGCGATTTCAGCCGCAGCTTCAGCATCTGTTTATAATGTAGGGGGCGGGGCTTCAGATTCTAGAAAGCATTTGATTGGACAGAAAATCTGATGAGAAGCTGAAGTGCAGAGTGATGTCATCAAAATCATTGATCCATATTGGCGGAAGTGAGAGACTGTACGTTTTGAACACTTATATCTTCTAAATGTGAATTTTGTCATTGTTTTAGAGCCACACTAGCTTACAGATAACAGTGAGGCTGACATATTCATACTAAAAGACACAAAACGTCCATTGTGATTTCATGGGGACTTTACAGCTGGCATGAAACAGAACACACGGCCATCTTTTCCTCCCTAGTGTCATACAATATCAGAGTCACCGCTATAAGGTGTCCCACATATGCAATGTGTTATAATAGTTGCAGGTACCAAATACAGTGTTAGTATTTAAGCTTGTTAGCAAAAATTTTAAAAATAGCAACAACATATAAATCATATTAGCAACATGTTGATTCATGCTAGCAACAGGTTAAATCATGTTAGCAAATTACTAATTCATGTTAACAATGTGGTAAAACATGCTCGCAAAGTATTACATTCCTGCTAAAACGTTATCAACATGTTAAATAATGCTAGTTAAATGTTAATTCATAACATTAAAACGTGCAAGCAATCTAATGAATGCTTACATGTTAATTCACATTAACAACATGCTAAGCTATGTTAGCAATGTGTTAACAACATGTTAATTCATGTAATATTGTGTTAAAACATGTTAACAATGGGGTAAAACATGTAAGCAAAGTGTTAAATTCAGATTAAAACATTTTAGAAACATGTGAAATCATGCTAACAACATGTTAATTCATGTTTGCAACGTTAAAACATGTTAACAATGTAAAATAATGCTAGCAAACAAGCTAATTCATGATTATATGTTAAAACATGTTAGCAAAATGATAAATCATGTTAAGAACATGTTAAGTTATTTTAGCAATGTGTTAAAACATGTTAACTAAGTGTTAAATTCAGGTTAAAACATGTTAGCAACATGCTAATTAATGTTAGCAGTGTGATAATGCAATAGGCAACACGTTAAATCATGTTATCCACATGTTAATTCATGTTGCCATGTTAAAATGTGCTAGCAAAATGCTAATTAGCAATGTTAGCTAAGTGTTAAATCATGCAGTGTGTTAAAACATGTTAATTCATGGTAACAAAATATTTCCCTCTCCACTTCAATACATTTAAAGCTTATGAAACCTTTAATCTTTCATAAGTCTTTGTCAAGCCAACAACAGAGTTTGTCCCAATGAACTTTACTCATCTAGTTTTATTATTTTTAAAGCTGCACTATGTAACTTTTCCGTCCGGTAGGGCTCGCCTATTCAAAACAAAGGCGTAGTTTGATGTCAAGTTTGAGCACAGAATCTTGGGACATGTAGTCTTCACCACACAGCCGGTGGGGAAGAATCGGGATGGAGATCATGTTCATGGATATGATTGTTAAAGGAACACTCCACTTTTTTTTGAAAATAGGCTCATTTTCCAAGTCCCCTAGAGTTAAACAGTTGAGTTTCACCGTTTTTGAATCCATTCAGCCAATCTTTGTATCTGGCGGTAGCACTTTTAGCATAGCTTAGCATACATCACTGAACCGGATTAGACCATTAGCATTGCACTCAAAAATGATGAACAAAGACTTTCAATATTTTTCCCTTTTAAAACTTGACTCTTCTATAGTGACATCGTGTAGTAAGACCAACGGAAAATGAAAAGTTGTGATTTTATAGACCGATATGAGTAGGAACTATTCTCTGATTCCTGCGTAATGATCAGGGAACTTTGCGGCCGTCCCACGGTTGCAGGGGCGCAGAATTTTTGATCAAAATTCTTGGCCGAAACCGAAAAAGAGGAAACCAAGGCCGAAAGCCGAAAACCGAAACACCGAAATAAATTATGCCAATTATTAGTACCATTGCATTTATGGCTATGACTGTGTAACTTTACTAAAAATCAAGGCATTGCAATTGCATAAATTAATATTAAAGTTTCAAATAATAAATTCATTACAAATTATGCAAATATTTATTTAGCACATTGCAACAATTCACAGTATAAAATAAAATTCTAACTAAAAATGTTTATCTTGACCTCACTCATGTGTACATTAAATAATAATGTACAGGCCTACTGGCAGAAAGGTACAGACATTTAATAAAGTAATCAAACATAAAATAACTGCATATTTAACTGTTTAAATTAAAGATTAATCCTTACAAACGCTATTCAATCAACAGCAGTGAGTGATGTCCTTGTCTTTTGTTGAGATTAAACACACCGCAGTAAAGGCTACTGCCCCTTTAAGAGCCGATGCAGGGATTTGCGTCGTCTTTCTCACTGTATACAGTTCACTTAAGGATTATACAGACTATTTCTGCATTCTGCTGGGATACTCATCAAGATGGACATGTTGACATACTTTTTGTGTGAGTTTGTCCGTTTAATTGCAAGACTTGAAAGATAACTCAATATTTGCGCGCTGTGAGACGAGTGCGCGCTTTCGGATGAGTGCACGAGACGGATCTTCTCACAGCGCGCGTGAGTTCTCATTCGCGTGTTCCGGCTCTACACCCGGTTATGACGGAGGAAACCACTGGTCATATTCGAGCATACGGCAGCACTCGCATGCATTGGACAAAGTTTACAAAGAGAGGCCGTTTTTGATCACGTTTTTCTTTTATTATCGCTATTGTTGTAGTGTATCATTGAGGAGCACGTGTATCCATCAACAGAAAAATAAACAAAGCATTATTTTCAAGTTACAACCCATATTACCGTATAGATGCGTCATCAGATGTGAGATGAACCACATACGTCCACACCTTAGACATGTTGCTTGTTGAGACCGTTTAGACAAGCACGTGCAGGTCGCGGTTTCTGTTTGCGTCATCACAACATTTCGGCCGTATTGTTTCGGTGATAAAAGTCTTTGCACTTTTGGGACATTTTCGGCCGAAAATTTTCGGTGGCCGAATATTCAGTGCATCCCTAATCTTTACTATGGTTAGATCTCGGCTATATGTACGGAACGGTTGTTGTTTTTTTCGCAAATTTTTTATTTTTTTTTAAATATGCATTTATACTGTGTATATATACAAACATAATTATATATTTATAATGACAATAATAAATGTGTATGTGCATTTCTATATTTTAAACAATTCCGATTAATCTAATATATGTAGCAAGGGATTCGGTTACTTTTAAAGGTCAAACAGACGGTTGTCAGTGTATTTTATTGGACTTTAATTTTGCATTTCGTTACATTTAACCCCATATTTTTGTTGAGATTTGGCATTGGCCACTGCACTGACAGATGATAGTTGCTCGCCCCCCTCTTTCTCCCCTGCCTCGCTCTGCCACACCCACCCCCTCCCCTCTTCTCACGGGCATCCACGCCCATTTAAGTTGAATTTTTCAAAAAGATTACGAGGTGGATTTGAGCTGAAAGGGGGGGTTTCATGACCCTTTAATGAGACGAACGCAACACAAGCCTCACGAGCAGCGGGACTTTTATTATGACGGGACACAGTATTTCCGCTTTCCCGGTGATGAGTATGAGGTGACGCAGCTCTGTTTATCATATTAGACACATCTGAGCGTGTTGAGAATGAGATTATGACGTTACTCTGTGCGTTCGCTCGGCGGCTGCTGTGACTCTTGTTCACACCGCTAAGAGTAAAGCGTTTCTGCAGAAAAACACCGGAAACCGAGGGGAACGCAGATATGATGTCACTGACAGGCGACTCCCGCACACGTCCCGGTTCATTGGTTAAAATAGCGATTTTCTCACAACTTACAAATAGTTGGAAACATTTGGGATACTGTAAGAACTCAACTGAACAAAATATATAACACTGGTCTAGTGGTTTTTGGATATTTTACTGCAAAAATCCTACATAGTGCACCTTTAATAATAATTGTATTACTGACCTAACTTTATTATTTTAAAATCTCAGTGTGTATTAGAGTCAGCTGACAAAAAAAGTCCCTGCATTGCATGTAAATATGAAATTATGTGAATTTGTACATCTTAATGTGTCTGAAAGTCAAAAGCCGTCCACAGACTGTAATAAATGTCTGTTGTTTTATATTTTAAAGTGTAATTTATTCCTGTGATCAAAGCTGAATTTTCAGCATCATTACTCCAGTCTTCAGGGGCGGGACGGTGGCTCAGTGGGCAGCACCGCCGCCTCACAGCACGAAGGCCCACGCTCGAGTCCTGTGGAGTTTGCTTGTTCTCCCGTGTCAGCGTGGGTTTCCTCCGGAAAACACCTAAGACATGCAGGTTATGTGGATTGGACATGCCAAATTGGCCTTAGGAGTGTGTGTAAGGCCAAATCCAATGTGTGTGAAGCAGACCCTGCAGATGATCTGCACGTGTAAACTAACACTAGGGAAACAGATCAGTGTCACATGATCCTTCAGAAATACTTCTAATATTTACTGCTCAAGCTGTGAAAACAGTTGTTTTTGTGAACATCTTGATAGGTTGGAAGTTGCAGTATTTACTGTATGTAATGCGTCCTGGATGGCTGTGTTTGTGTGTGTTGTGCTCAGATCGAGGATCTGGTGAACCGGCAGCGGGCTCATGCTGTGTCCACGCTGGACAGACTGGCACGACAGGTGGCTGTGGAGAAACAGGAGAGGGCCGACAAGTCCAAAGCTTTCAAGGTTTGTCTGTTCTCATTCCTAATGCAATTTGTAAAAAAAAAAATGTGTGTGTATATATATAGTATACACCGATCAAGCATAACATTATGACCTATGTGAATAACACTGATTATCTTTTCATCACAGCACCTGTTAATGGGTGGGATATATTACACCGTGTCCTAACTACACGCAATAAAAGGCGTCTTTTCCATGTTAATGAGAGTTTTTGTCCTAACCAGCCGTGACGGGGACACGCAAGGATTCTATTTTAGAAACGGTTTCTTTTGTCATCTCGTCTTTTATGAGAACCATGCTTCCCGAATATTTTCCGGATTTCCCTGTTTTCACTGTTTTACACTATTGTTCCTTATCAAAACACAGGAGAAGAAGAAACAGAAATGAGTTAGAAAAATAATGCAATCTTCAGCAATAAACACCATCTAAATATTTGATTGATTGATTGAAGTTTATTTCGAGCAAAAAATAACAATAAAAACAAAAAAAAACAATAAATGAAATTATACATAAATACATACACACCAATACTCGCTCGAAAGGGATTGGAAAGAAGTAGAACTTATTTAATCCCACCCCCAATTCATTCTCTTATATTGCATCATATAGCTGCTATCATTGTCTATTCACTTACTAATTTATTTATTTAAAAAAAAAAATTATTTTGATATTATAGTATTTTATATACAACATACCTAATTATGACTGTCTCAATAAACACAATAATGCAATGTAATAATCCTCACTATCATAAACATTCAAAAATATAATATAAAATATATATATGTAAAAAAAAGAAACCCAGATAATTATAATAATCATGTAATACTATGTAAAATATAACCACATAACTCACAGTTTTACAATAACAATAGTAACATCAATAACAATAATGACAGACCAGGGCTGGACTGGGGCTAAAATTCGGCCCTGGCAAACCCAGCCCATCCGGCCCATGAGTTTCCCGTTAATGTTTTTGCAGGGGTTAGGGCCTTAAATTGGAGTAAATAAATAAAACTAGAACAGGGACAAATAATGATATATATTATTGAATTTACTGCAAATGCAGATAACAAACTTAATATTGCACTTTTGTCACACAGAAATGGACTTGACAGTAAAGCATTGATTTAGAGCTGGGATGCAGTGAAGTACATGTACTGCTTTTAAATGCTGTCAACATTTACTCACTCTCATGTCATTCCAAACCTGTATGACTTTCTCTCTTCCGTGAAACACAAAAAATATGTATTTTGAAGAGTGTTGGCAACCAAGCCCTTTTAGGCTACCATCGAATATTGTTTGAACAAAAAACCAGACTCAAATTACACAGAAATAAATTCATTTCGGTTTGGAATGACATTGGGGTGAGTAAAAACAATAAAAAATGTCAAGAGTTGACACCTAATTTATGCAAGACACTGATATCAATCTTTCATGAGGTTCTCAATGAAATAACATTTAGTTCAATTTAATTAGTTCTATTACAAAGTTGATAAAACATTTAAAGAGAAAAAAAGCTTTTTCGCTAATTCATGGGATCCAAGCTTTACAGCTGTTTTGTTGAATTATAATGGCATTTTAACTGAGTTTAACTGTAGGTTTCATTTAACTGTAAGATCATGGTAGTCACGGGTAAAACCATGCTCCTCATTACCATGGGTATGGTTTTAAAATATATATACCATATATAATAAACTAATGAATTTGTAATGAAAAAAATATTGTAAACATATAGAAAATACGAAAACAGCCTCTATAAAAGTGATTTATATTTTGAAATATTTAATGTAAGTAATAATAGCAATGTTTTTAATAAATGTTTATTCCAAAACACCAATATTTCTTCCCTTTTAGTAGCTGCCAGGTGAATTGTGGTTGTGCTAAAGTGACAAGTTTGTATTTGTGTGTATTGCCGTTTTCCACTTAGCATGTTCCCATATAGCACACGATTGCATAAAACAAAATTCGGAGTCAAAGTGCCGCCCATCACTTCATAGAGCAGCAGGAACGCAGCGTAGCCTATACGTTTGTCAACGGCAGCGCTGTCCGGATTTCCATGTGCTATGTGCTCAAATAATTTTTTATAGAAAAATTAAAAAGCGCCTAATATGGAGGGGAGGTCTCTCTCACTTTGGTCTGTCAATTCAGAAGACAAACCAATGGGCCGCTGTCCCTGCATGATGGGCCAGTCAGCGGCAAAAAAATAAAAAAATTAATAACCTTGTATCGGCCCCAAAGTGCGTCTGCCCACCGGGAAAATGCCCGGTATGCCCGATTACCAGTCCAGCCCTGCCTACAGCACACATTGATAGCATTATAATCTCCACTACATCATTAGCAGTGGTAAGACTAAATTAATAGTGCTATTTTGTTGTAAAGTACAATATAGTGGTCGTGTTTATCATAAATCTCATTATTATTATTATTTTCTATCTATGTAGTTATATTCCGCTCTGTTATAATTATATCACAATTTATATAATCAATATAAATAATAAGTACAATTATGATCATCACTAATATCGTTTTTATACATGGAAAATCACCCCATATTTTTCAACACAACAAGATCTCTACTTCAGCCTTATATTTTGCCAACACCATTTCTTTGTATCTTGCTTTAAATCTGTAAATATTTGGGCATTGCTTGAGCTGTTTCCCCAACCTATTCCACTAGATCTCTTTGATCATCGTTCTGAATCTGATCTGGATGTAACGTTAGTCTGGATGTAAGCTGATTTTTCTCTGCTTTTTTCATGAAACTTAGCCACATTCAAGTGTTGATAAAAAACAGAACAAAAAATAACAATGCATGAGGCTAGAATTTTCATGGCATATTTCATTTTTACATTAATTTAAAAGACATAACTGACTATGTTTGTGATGCTAATCAACAAGACAGGCATTTTGACATAATTTTGTGTGAATATTCGCACGCTGTGAGATGCGTGGGCTCGCTTAAGCTAGTGTTGCTGCGCCTTAGACACTTTCTCATCTATGTGCGCTTGAATGTTTAAATAGGCAAAGCTTACAAATGCATAAATTATCAACTGAGTGACAGTTCCCTCAACTGGGCCGAGTGTCTTACACACTGGCCCCGGGCCATCAGGCAGTCCTTGTTGTTGAGACCTGCCGCTACTACACAGCGCTGGGAGATTCAGTGAGAAAGCGCTTGAATTCACCACAGTATTAAACACATCACCACTGTGAGATCTAGTGGAAGCGTTCGGTGTTATAAACCACAGATATCAGCTCAAACAGAGCTGACGTGGAGACCTGGGGCCTATACCATGAAGCCGGTTTAGCTAGCTAGCCAGATATGTTTAAGCTTAGTTTGTACCAATCCTGGGTTTTAAGTACCATTAAAGTGGTTTGGCTTTTAGCAGTGTTCATCTCCATAGTAACTTACGCTCCGCAGCTAACCTGCTCCGGAGCAGGTTATGTTCGGGATAAGAGATCGCAAACTGAATTTGAACCAATCAGCTGTGAGCAAAGTGACTCATCTCTGATGCAATAAAGCCACTCCCCCTGTTTCTCTTGCTCCAAATTAAAGGTCACTACATGATTTTATATATATATTTTATAGTAAAATTACATAGTAAAATGTGTTCAAATAGAAATCAGTTATTTTACATTTTATATATATAAAACATAAATGCAGACTTGGTGAGCACAAGAGACTGCTTTAAAAAAAAGATATATATAAACTATTTTCACAACTATTTTCTTTATTTATCCTCTTACATGGAAAAGTATTTTCTTCTTTGTAAATGCTTTTAAATTCTTTATATATACTTCAATGTCTCTATCTTCAGCAGAAGAGTTTTGAATCACGTTAGCTCTCTTGCGAGAAATGAGTCACACTTTGCGTTGAAAGGCCTGTGATTGGCTGCTCACTGCTGATGTCACACTTTCACGTGCACGCGCTCCACAAACTCAGGTTCAAAGCCTGAGTTGACAGAGAAAGTTGATGATCAGCATCATGGGACCAACAAAGCCTGAATTGATTGGTTTGGTTTTGTCAACTCAAAAACTAATCCTATAACCCTGAGTTTGTCAATCTACCATCATGGTACAGGCCCCAGGAGAAACATTCAGGGGTTTCAGTCCACAAATCATAAACATTCACCATGGATTTAATGCAGTAACACCCCATGGGATTGTGGAAGGAATAGTTGAATATTATTTCTTTTCTTTTTTTTTTACATTATTCATCTCAGTCGAGCTGGTGGTACAACCTTTTGAGAGAGAAACACTTTTTCAAGTGTTTCTCACTTTTCCCAGCACTTCACAGCTCTTAATATTATATCCCATTTTAATATTTCTTTTTAGTTTGATGATTTGTAAAACTAAAAGTTTAAAGGTGTTGGCCACTATATGGCAACATTTTTTTTGATTTAAAACCTGAAATGACTACTATAACCAGTAGGTGGCGGCAGAGGAGCACTTATTGACTTATTAGTTATTTCCACTCTTTAAAGGGTTACTTCAGCGATTAGCATTAAGCTTTGTATCAGTAGAAACCCGGGAGTACATTTGAATTATCGTACTTTCCCCCCATATATGACCCTGAATTGACGCGTTGTCACATTTTTGGAGAGGTGCGTTTCATGGTAAGTCGTAGTCTACACGTGCTACCAGGGCCGCTAGTGGGGTGAAAGCTGGTGACGATTATAGGGGCCCCCACTGCCCAAGGGGCCCCACAAAATACTATACTATATAGTCCCCTGTTCTGTGAATAATTATAATATTTTTATTAGATGTATGCCTGAGATTTTAATGAAAACCACAAAACCATGCAAATAGGTTAAAGAAGTTTTTCAAATATCTGCTCCTCTCCTCTCCATACAAATGGTTCAGTCCGGTTTAGTATTTATTCATTAAATCAGTCAGTGGCGAACATTAGATCATTTGACCCAATCAAATTGTAAGTCCCACCCCAGCTCGTGAACAGAACCAATCGGAGTTGAGGCGGCAGCTGAAGTTAAAGATGAACTTGTTGAAAGAACAGGAGACTGACAGACAGGCTGAAAATGTCAGGGAAAAGAAAAAATAAATCAGGGTACCAGAAACGCCTCGAAAAGAACGAGAGGGAGGCCAGGAGAGTTGCTGTATCCCAGCCGATCAAGACGTTCTTTAAGACAGGTTAGTAACTTAGTGAATTGTTATTTCGCTGTCAGATTTACTTACGTAGGAAAACTACCGCCTGCACCGCGGCATGCACCGCCGTCAAATTGATTAAATGTTTACGTGGTCAAAATCCCTGTCTTTTTACGCTATTGTAAATAGAGTTTGTTTGTATAACACACAGAAAAAAATGTCACAACGCATGTCACAAGCATTATGCACCTACTGGCTGTTGATTTATTTTATTAGGCTACAGTCAAGAAAACAGGCTCACGCATCTCCATTACAGCGCTTCAGAGCGCTCCATCAATCAATAACACACATTTATAACAGGCAATAGTTTATGAATTAATGCTGATGAACAAGGACAATGTTTACTTTATGATGTGTATATAGTAATATGCTTTAGACGGTTGTAACAATGCATATTTTATCTCCCTCATCTGAACTTGAAAGAGCAGCTGCAACTGCAATAATAAGGCATTTCAAAATAAGAGTCCCGGTGTATTCCGAGCTTGTTTATAATTAAGAGTCACGCATTATATATTCGTTTTTGGTTACATAATAAACTGTATTTAATTTCATTCCAATTTAATTAATAGTCAGGAGGAAAGACCAGTATTTTAAATGGATGGATACATTCATTAGCTTTATTTAATAATATATTACACAGTTACATAGTGTCTTTATTTAAATAAGACAAGTAATTCTTATAAAAAAAGACAAAAGTCTTTACATTTGACTGCATTCTTGACAATTTATTTGTTTACTTTTTGAATTTATTAATATTTAAAAATGTCTTGGTTTTTGTTAAGTTTTTCTTAGTTGTAAAAATGTATATAAACATTTACCTTTTAAAATAAAGAGTTTACAACACCACCACCATTTTATAATGTGTATTTTGCTTTTGCTGGTGTTAAGTAAAAATCTTTATTTACATTTATCTGTTTTGTTATTTTGTAATAAACCCCTATTAGGTTACATGTGGGCCTCCATTCTCATATATTGTACAGTGTATGATTTGGGTGGGGGGCCCACATCAATATTTTTTCAGGGGGCCCCAAATCCTCTAGCTACGGCCCTGCGTGCTACACACAGCCTACGACATAGCTACGGCGTGCACTCGACGCAGAAGTATAAATTGGGCTTTAGGCAGCAAGTGAGCACTTTGTATTATTTAATGTAAAGTAAAATTATTAATCCATTTTGTTTTATAATTAATCTCAATTATACTTCTGGAACCAAGGCTGCTGGGAAAAGTGAGGTCACTGTTGGGCTCTCTAGTGGATGTTTGGCACGAATGACATTCTTAGTATTTTGTGCTTTTGTACTGTAGGAGAAGATTATTTCACAGCAGGCACATGGGCGGCACGAGCTGTCGGTCAGCCGGAGTAACAATGACAGAGATGATGCCAAGCGTTGTGTGGACATTTGGCTCAAAATGCCAGGTCTGTAATGTTCTCCGTCTAATATGAGTGTGTGTAAGCGGTCAGCTCTTATGCTCATGTTGTCTGGATTGCTCAGAATTACAGCCAGGCTCCATTAACCCCTGCTCACTGTGGAGACGCAGATCGGCTCCGGCTGCAGCGCGGCTTTCCCCTCAGACCTGCCCGGTCATCAACTGCGGCAGAGTCTACGACAACGTGCCTTTGCTCGAGGGTCATCTTAAACGGTGACAGCATTGCTCAGATTTCCTTTGTTAACAGTTGAAATTTAAATCATTGCAAATTTACAATTTAGTAAATGTATCTTTCATTGACAGCTTTGATCATTCACCCTGTGACCCCACTATCACCCTGAAAGGCAGTCCCTCTTCCATCTACGCCTGTGTGGCCTGTGGACGCCACTTCAGCTCTAAAGAGTCATGGACGGATCACATGGAGTCTAAGGTTTGAATTTTTATTCATATTTTCAGCTCTAATACTTTTTTTTTTTTAAAGCTAACATGTTAATGCATCTATCTAAACTTAATATGTTTAATTTTAAACATTAAAGGTGCACTATGTAGGATTTTTGCAGTAAAATATCCCAAAACCACCAGGGCCAGTGTTATAAATTTTGTTCAGTTGAGTTCTTACAATATCCCAAATGTTTCCAACTATTTGTAAGTTGTGAGAAAATCGCTATTTTAACCAATGAACCGGGACGTGTGCGGGAGTCGCCTGTCAGTGACATCATATCTGCGTTCCCCTCGGTTTCCGGTGTTTTTCTGCAGAAACGCTTTACTCTTAGCGGTGTGAACAAGAGTCACAGCAGCCGCCGAGCGAACGCACAGAGTAACGTCATAATCACATTCTCAACACGCTCAGATGTGTCTAATATGATAAACAGAGCTGCGTCACCTCATACTCATCACCGGGAAAACGGAAATGGCGCTGGCGACTGTGTCCCGTCATAATAAAAGTCCCGCTGCTCGCGTACCAACGGTATTAATCACATCCATGAACATGATTACTGTCCAAGTCCTATCCTGATCCTTCCCCATCGGCTGTGAGGTGAAGACCACATGTCCCAAGATTCTGTGCTCAAACTTTCCGTCGTCAAACTACGCCTTTGTTTTGAATAGGCGAACTCTAGCGAATGGAAAAGTTACATTTTAGTGTTGTGCCAATTGAGGATATCTTTGTATTGATGATAGTCAGACATTTTGCCGATTAATGATGCCTTTGACAATATCATGCCGATAATTGGCTCTTTTTCCCATTAAAGGTACCCTGCCACACAAAACCGTTTTTACTTGTATTTTTTATTGAAATATGTTCGGTCTGTATGTGTTTGTGTTATGTCGTGAATGTGAAAATGAACTGCTACCTCCTCAGTCAGCTCTAGCCACTGAAAAGAAATAAGTGGAGAAATCAGGCCATTTACAAAAGCTGGTCAGTCTGAGGTAATGTTGCCTGAGCTCATTAGTATTCATGAGCTCACCCAGTTGAGACCACGCCCACATAATTCGTCTAGCTCAGTGACAGTTTTCGTATACAGCAAGGATGGCTGAACGTCATAAATATATATATATGGCAATATACCTGAAGAAACCATTTCTGCAGCGATTCCAGTAAACAAAGTTCCTCTACTTGTTGCGCTGGTTAAAGCATGCTGATAGCCAGGCTCTCATTGGCGAGCTGTTAGCCAATCAGAGTCAAGCAGCTTACCTTGTTGAATATTAATGAGAACTGGCGCAAATCTTCCTGCAGGCTTTATATACCACGCTAGAATGGCTTTAAACAAGGTAACCAAGGCATTTTTTTACATAAAGTCCATGGTAGAACTTAAGACATTACCACAAAAGTAATGAAATAAGTGTGGCAGGGCACCTTTTAATGTATTTTATTATTATTAATATACGGCTAGTATTCTTATTAAATTAATATTAAATTAATTTGCCTTCTCTAATTTTATTACCACATAACCCATGAGTGTCGGAAGCACATAAAATGTTGGTGGTTCCTCTCTCGCAGAATTTTTTTTACTAGAGTAACGTTAGATGCCATTTACATTAAAATAAAAATATACCAGCGCTTACTAAACGATTGATTGGGCCAGACAAAATTACAGAAATCACTGAATCATTTACTG
Organism: Gobiocypris rarus; assembly: GCA_023029165.1. Lineage (NCBI taxonomy): Eukaryota > Metazoa > Chordata > Actinopteri > Cypriniformes > Gobionidae > Gobiocypris > Gobiocypris rarus. Next base: position 3,551,641 of record CM040927.1, read on the forward strand.
TGGCAATAGTGTAGGGGTAAGACCCTTTGGAGGTTCGAATCCGCCTTTTGCCGAAATCGCTCTACTCCCTTTTCCAATCACATATCAGAACGGAAAGGCATTTACTTGCTTTAAAAATGAAGAAAATATTAGAAAAGTGGAAACAAAGCATCTAACGTGTTTATCGGTTAGGGTTAGGTGAACAGACGTGTGCTGAATTAGAGATGATAAAAGTGAAGGGGTCCAATATCTTTGGTCATAAAAAGTGGGTGGGTCTTGTCCAAACCACACACACAATGGTTCCGACGCGCATGACATAACACACTTGCACCAGCGATATGTGCGTAGATTTGAGGACTCCTCATGTTTTGTGAACGAAATGCAAAACTACAACCCGCATCAAAATTGATTTGCAAGGTGATCTATTCACAAATTGTCAAGTGTGTTTAGTTATAAAAGAGACTTGTCTTAGATAGTAGTTGTTTGAGTCAAGATGAAAACGACATTGTTGCTCGTCAGCATTTGGTTTTGTTTCCATAGCACATTAACAAAACATTTAATAACACTAAAAACAATACAATTACAAATTTTTATTATTATGTTAAAGTCTGAATGCATCACCACACAAATTGTTAAAATCAGAGATTATTTCGAAAGATCCGCTGTGCAATATTACCAGTTTAATGTGATTTACTTCTCTTCTAATGGAAATAATTTGAAAAAGACGTGGCATAAAGCATGCTTTGTCTCTTGTGCTTGATGTCATCTGTAGGTGTCGTCCTCTGATGCTAATGGACACAGCCGTTCCCAGACCTATCAGCTGATTGTATGCTTTGCATGTCCTGCCTGTTACCTCCTCTTCAACATCAGAGACGAATGCCTTCAGCACATGTCTGCAAAAAACCACTTCACTCAGTCCATCGCTCTCTGCGGTGTGTGGTCTTCATCTATCCAGTCCAAACTGCACATGCATGATCGTTCCAGGACTGTAAACGACGGATGGGCGATGCACCTAAAAAAATACATCTTGACTTTAGTGTCTTTGATCTTTCCTGTTTGTTCAGAAATATCAGAATTTAGCTTTCTGATCACTTAATTAATACATTTATTTTGTAACATTTTACTTAACCTTGTATTTCGTGTTTTGGCTTCCAGAAGCAAACCCATCAGCCGGGCCCGTGCCTGTTCCCCGTTACGCAAAGAACCGCTTAATCGCTCTCTGTAAGGATATCCGCTTCAACGTCAAGTGCACAGTCTGCTCCAAGGTGCTAACCTCGCATATGGAGGCCAGAGCACACTTCAAGTAAGTTTATATTAAGTTTTCTTGGATTTAAATTGCCCCTATAAAGGCTTATTTAAAGGCTCCTAATTTCACCTACAGCAGGTTTACATGTAGAGTTGTCAAAAGCACTGACTTCGGTACCAAGTCGGTACTGAAATTTTAAAAAATGTTACTATACCAGAATTTTGAGCGCTGTTGAACAGATTCTTAAACACCTGATTGGCTATTGTGTTCACACGCTCAACATATATGTGTCTGATTGGCCGCTAAGTCTAGCAGCAAATATATTAGGGATCTGCTGATAGACCTCCCTTTCAAAAGTGTTTATCTGTATAAGCCCTCGGTGAAGAGCCTTGATCGTTGTCACAGACATTTATGTTAAGCGTGTGAACACAATGGATAATCAGAAGAATCTGTTCAACTGTGCTCAAAATGCTAGAGGGAAATGCTGGTATTGTCACATCGACTAAGTACCAAAGTCGGCAACTTTATTTACATGCATCAAATGTCAAAAAACATTTTTCTGCATCAAATGTCAAAAAACACTTTCATTTTCTCATTATATACATTACAGCTCGTTTCTTATAGTGTCTGAAGTGGTTCAATCAAGGATTCGGTCTCTAAACTCCGCCTTTCTGAGAGCCTACTCTGCTCTGGTTGGTCGGATGGCTCAGTCTGTTGTGATTGGTCGACTGCTTACAGTGCTTGTCTGAAACCAAAATGTTAATTAGCATATCTGAATTTCAGCTTCATTAAGTGTTGCACGATATACCGTTACTAGAAAGGTATTGCGATACTCTGCTATTAAAAACGGTACGATATTAAATTTTATTAGTACCGGTACTTTAAAGGGTTACTTCAGCGATTAGCATTAAGCTTTGTATCAGTAGAAACCCGGGAGTATATTCAAATTATCGTACTTTCCCCCCTCATATGACCCTGAGACGAGAGAATTATGTATTTTATTTCTGGAAAAATTCCTCCGATGACGCAAATATTGTCATTTTGCATTATCTGAGGAGTTTTTGTCCAGAGGCTGAAGACTACAGCCAGCAGGAGGCGCTATTCCCACATGTTCTCAACATCACACTCACAGCACTCGGCTCGGGAGCTGCGGAGATTCATGTAAACGGAGCGTTGGAGAGCAAAGTGAGTGTTTCAACTTTTAAAATGAACTTCCTATGAAAGTTAAGCTTCCAAAGACATGAACTGATCACGCGCCAGACTGATCACGCTGTGAATGCAGCCGCAGCCATGAATCCGGGATTACCTCCGCTCATGTGATGAATGTAATCCGATCCTGCTGCGTTTGTGCCGTGACACTCAATCGGCTCACTCGTATTATATCGAACAGACACGTTCAGTTTTTAATTGTAGTGTCTCTAACTGAACTGATTTTATGAAAATGAACGCGGTGGGAAAGTGATCCAGTAATCCTGTAGCCGTGCCTAGAGTAGGGCAGCGAAGCAGTGCATTCTGGGAATTGTTGTCTTTCATCCCAATGAGACAAAAATACATTTTCTGTGTTTTCTCAGTGTAGAAGGCACCAAATTCAAAAATAATTTCACATTTCTACTACATTAATGACCCAGTTTAAATACAGATTCATCTTCCCAGTGCTGAAGTACCCCTTTAAAGATACATTATGTAGCTTCTCCGTTCGCTAGAGGGCGCCTGTTCAAAACAAAGGCTCAGTTTGATGACGGCAGTTTTGAGCTCAGAATCTTGGGACATGTGGTCTTCACTTCACTGCCCGTGGAAAAGAATCGGGACAGGACTCGGGCAGAAATCATGTTCATGGATGCGATTATTAACGTTACTGTGGTGTGAAGCAGAGCAGGGGTGAGTGATGTGGGAGCTGAGCGAGGCTGCTGGAGAGATTGTTACACAAAGCACTTCTCGTGAGCAATGGGACTTTTATTATGACAGGACACACTCGCCGGCGCAATCTACGCTTTTCCAGTCATGAGTATGAGGTAACACAGCTCTGCACATCTTAGTGTGTTGAAAGTGATGTTATGACGTTACGCTGTGCGTTCGCTCTGCAGCTGCTGTGATGCTTGTTCACACTCCAGTGAGAGTAAAGCTTTTCTGCTAAATAAAACCGGAAACGAGGGTAACGCAGATATGACGCAATTGACAGGTGACTTATGGAGTGATTTTTGTGCCATAATTAAACAAACAAATCCAGCATTTTGCAAACAAACACAATCTGCTTTGCAAAGGAAAACACGACTCACAAACAAACAGAAAGCGATGTGCAAATACAAAGGTCAGTTTGAGTGAAAACGCAGAGAAGTAACAAATGTATGTATTGTGTTTTGCAAATAAATGAGTCATATTTCACAAATAAATACAAACCATCCAACAAATTGCATGTAACCTTTGAACAAATCCCAAATCTAGTCCACACAAATGTATACAACATGCTTGTTACGGTCTCTCAACTTAATTTTCTCACAAATGCAGTTGAGCAACTTCCTCTACCAGAACAGCAGATGGCGCTTTGGGTCAATTTTCAAACAAGTTTTCAGCTGACGAAAATGAGCAGTGAACAGGATGCAGTATTTTTGTCTTACTGTATCTATTATTAATCTTTTTGAGATTTTCAATATGTCAACCCTATTTCATAAAAAAAAAAATTATATATATATATATTTCTCATTAAAATGCATGCATCCATCCTCCATACCATTTCTCCACTGTAGTGTAACGGGATATAAAAAGTATTTACTTTTATGTAATTTGTACATTTGATGATAAAATTCAAATGAGAACATTCAAAATAATATAAGGGTGTACTGTGTCACAATATATTGCAATACAAAAATGCAACAATATGTATTGTGGATTAAAGTTTTAGTTTTGTATGATAAATGTCACATTATATATGGTAAATCCTGATAAAATTAAATATATTTTAAACAGAGTAGGCTATATATTATAAACAGAATATTTATTTTCTGCTGTCACCATTTCCCTGTGCATTGGGGAGAAATGGTCCGTGTAACGCTTCAGAACTCAATTTTCAGACCATATAGTCCAAATGCAAAAATAAAACATTGAAACCAAACGTCCATTTTTCCTTTTTTTCTGGTTCCTGCATCAATGGATATTGCCATTTTCTCTCTTTTTTTTCAATTGTACTTTTGCTGAATTATGACTGAAGAAATTATATTTTAAATCAAACCGATTTTCTTTTCTTTCTTTCTTTAAAATATGAGTTCCTATATCATTTGGGTGCATCGAGCCATGCATCAATATAATAAAGTAATAACGAATAAGTAGATAAATACAAACCAATGGGGCAGCAGGCGAAAAAGTAGCCAGGCCACCTGGTCAGACCTGAATTCTACATTAGCACAGTTAATAACAATAAAAACTATGGCACCCTGTGTTCGCTTTTAAACAATATACTTATCCACATCCACGCAGGCTATAGCCTATAAAAGATGTAAAACAGTCCGCGACCACCCTCAGTGCTATGGTAGCCTACAGTCCATGCAAATTGCAACAAAAAAAAGAAACAAAAAAAGAAACAAAAGAAAATCGGTTAGATTTCAATTTATTTAAGATATAATTTTTTCAGTCATAATTTAGCAAAAGTACAATTGAAAAAAAAATGGCAAATATACATTGATGCAGGAACCGGAAAAAAAGGAAAAATGGACGTTTGGTATCAATGTTTTATTTTTGCATTTGGACTATATGGTCTGAAAATTGAATTGTGAAGAGTTACACAGACCAGAAATCTGCCTGAACTGCATTTGTGAGAAAATCTGTGCAAACTGCATTTGCACATCGCTTTCTGTTTGTTTGCAAGTCGTGTTTTCCTTTGCAAAGCAGATTGTGTTTGTTTGCAAAATTCTGGATTTGTTTGTTTAATTATGGCACAAAAATCACTCCATAGCGACTCCCGCACACGCTATGCTCACACGTCCCGGTTCATTGGTTAAAATAGCGATTTTCTCACAATTTACAAATAGTTGGAAACATTTGGGATATTGTAAGAACTCAACAGAACAAAATATATAACACTGGCCTGGTGGTTTTTGGATATTTGACTGCAAAAATCCTACATAGTGCACCTTTAAGAATGACAGCACCCTAATAAGAGCAGTATTTATTTGCGTGGATGTGTGGCAGTAAGTCAGGACGTGTGTGCAGAGCTCCGCTTTCACCGTTCACTAAACATTGGAAGAGTTAAATATATATGAGCAGCGCATGACAAAAGAAAGAAACAGAAACACATGCATGAGAAAATAAAGTGCAACGCGGGACATGCTCGCGCTGGCGGTTTCTCTCTGAGCTGAAGGCACGCACACACGCCGTTCACTCAGACAGCACGCAGTCGCTACGCCGGTTTTGCGGATTATTGGGTTTAAATAGTCAAAAATATGTAAGAATGCACGTCCTGACGAGTTTTCAGGTAAACACAGTAGGATATATCTTTAGTGAACATATATAGAGTTGCGCAAGAAATCGGATGTGTAACAGTCTATTGGATCCGTGCAGCTCTTAAAGGGCCAGACCTAATATTCTGTGTGATTTAATGTTAATCAAACAACAAAAGAAAACAGAAAATCAACCCATGCTTGACTGAATAACTGAAGACTATGGTGAACCAAAGGTGCAGAGCCCATCTTGAAATCGTTAGATTTCTTCTTATTATTATTCCGCCGTTGAAGTCTATGGCAGCTAGGGCTGGGCGATATGGCCAAAAAGTGATCTTGATAAAAAATGCTCATATCAGTCGATATCAATAATCGATTTCGATAAATGTAAAATATATCTTTCTTTTAAATTTAAAGGCCGTTTTTTTCTCCCAAGTGAAAGTTGTAGAAACCAGTTAATTGAGCTTTTTATATTTTCACGTTTTTGAATTCCTTACCCTTTTCCAGTCATTTTTCCTTCAATTAAATATCTTAACAGAAAAAATTATGTATTAGTTTCTGCATGTGCTAACGGGTGATATTGTTTCCAGTCATGAAACGCTTTGTGTTGCCTGATATATCTTCGGCACAGTTTGCAGTGCAGGCTGCAGTATTAATAATACTACATTTGGTCTTAGAAATGCACATTTGACAGTGAGTTGACAGTAGTTGCTTGAGTTAGGAGGATGCAGATGTAAATGTATGGTCATTAACAAAAACATCGACGTCTGTAAAAACTGTAACAACCTCATTTCTACATGGTAAAATTTTTATATTCTGAGTTCATATGTCAGGTCTTCCATATTATCATACATTTAGATCATGATCATGATAATCACCACAGTAAAAACCATGCATCTAGCTCTTCACTACCATGGTTAAATGTTTCTAACGTTATATGGTTTATTTGGTATTTGTATGAAAAACAGTAACCTAAAAACATTTAGTAACTAGCCTATTAATGCACAAATTCTATAGCTAAATAAAAATACTGTAATATTCCTTTACTCCTTTAATACATGTCTACATTAATAATATAATACAATTCTAAATGAATATCCTACAGAAATCTGCCTGAACTGTATTTGTGACAAAATCTGTGCAAACTGTATTTGTGACAAAATCTGTGCAAACTGCATTTGCACATCGCTTTCTGTTTGTTTGCAATTCGTGTTTTCCTTTGCAAAGCAGATTGTGTTTGTTTGCAAAATGCTGGATTTGTTTGTTTAATTATGGCACAAAAATCACTCCATAGCGACTCCCGCACACGCTATGCTCACACCTCCCGGTTCATTGGTAAAAATAGCGATTTTCTCACAATTTACAAATAGTTGGAAACATTTGGGATATTGTAAGAACTCACTCAGACAGCACGCAGTCGCTACGCCGGTTTTATGGATTATTGGGTTTAAATAGTCAAAAATATGTATCCTACATTTCTGCCACAGATGGTGCAGTTAGTATCACCACAGTAAATCCATGGTAATTTATGGAGATTTGTAGATGGAAAATCCTTCTGACTGTATCATTGCGCACAGTGTTTAGTGTTTGTCAGCGCTGTTTTGTCTGGCTTTAAAGTAGTTTAAATCACAGAGACACTTGTTTTTCGCTGAATTAACGTGCTTCTCACTGGATCTCACAGTGCTGTTCAGAGTCGAGTTCGCTCTGCCGTTTGGACTTTGACCGAGCGGATAAATATAGTCTCTGTGGCACGGTTCAAATCAGTAACTGAATTAAATCCCTTCCTTTTATCGACAACTTCGTCATCTTCGCAAGGTTAGTTTCACTTTCACGTTCTACTTTCAACTTTGTCACTGTTTCCACTAATTTTTTCCGTTAAGTTTTCTTTGCCAGGAGAGCTTGTACTTTGACGTGCAAGTTAAAAGCTGCTGGCTGTTGTTGCGTTATTTCTGTCGTGTGATTGGTTGTTACATTAATCCATATCGAGTAAAAATGTCCAGAGCTTATCACCGTTATCGCAATTAATTTTATCGCGATTCAATATGATATCGTTTATTGGCCCAGCCCTAATGGCAGCCCATAGAACCGTTTGCGGGAAATTTATGAAATTTGGTACACTGATAGAGGTCATTACCAATATTAACCACACCAAATTTGGAGTCATTCCCTCTAGCGCCACCATCTGTCCAAAGTTTCACTCATATTTATGCTATTAACAAATATTTAATATAGGCTATAGGGAATTGCACGCAACATACATGGATTTTTTTATTTATTTTGTTTTTTTTGACCCGCCCCAACCCTCCGCAAATAGTGACAATTTCTGTACCCACCCCAGCCCGACGCGGGTTATGAGACGACCCGCACATCACTATAGCCGATACATCGGTGCATCTCTAGCGACAATGCATTTCATTCATTTAAAGCTACACTGTGTGATATTTTCCCCCATCTAGCGGTGAAAAGGTATATGACCATCCAGTGAATATTAGTTTCTGTTCCTCTCAATTCCGATTTCGTTTTAACTCCTCCGGTGGCTGATTTAGTCCAAGATTAACTTGGCTTCCAGTTCGGTTTTCTAAAGTGATGAGGTTACTTTAGAAAACTATTATAATTTGCAGTTATTTAATTGGTCAGTTAACATGTAGGTTATGACATCTATGTAAACTTAATAATAGTTTTACCTTTTCGTTATTTTTTACCATTTCATTGCTAACATCAGCGATCAGGTTCCCAGACGAATGCAAGCTAATCTTAGTAAAGTAACTTTTATCGGTGCTATCATTATTCTGTATATTGTATGCGACATCACTAGCGTAAGGCAAAGTTTACATTGTAGGCTAGATCAGTCTCAAGCAATCCCCCTCTTCACATTCGACACAGTGCCATCGAGTGTTAAACGCCAAAGCGAACTTGAATTTACGGGTATGTCCCTCTTTGGCTACTGTACTTTCAAGATGGAGGGCAACATATCGACGCATTCGAACCCCTCACCCGTATGTATTTTCAATGACATATTATACACTTACGAGAATACTTTATTACTTGAAAGAAGTAAATATACATTAATGAGCACACATATTTTTGAAAGAACTAAGTGTTTTTAGCTAAGAATAAACTAAAAAAGTTACACAGTGTAGCTTTAAGGGGAAATATCAATGTCAAAAAAGTAATGGAAAAACAAAGTAAAGTGAAGAAGAGACCCAAAAGTATGTTCAGGGCAAACTGAAACAAGAACATAAAATTGAATAAATCAGGATTTACAGTTTCTGTAGTTTGCATACTGTGCACACCAAGCACATTTTACTATGCATTTTTCCAGATGATACAAATTATGTTATTCCAGTCCATCCAAAGTGCACCTTTGCAACTTTTTTGTGCACTTACTATATGGTTCTTGTTTTGTTTCCCAGTGTGCACTGCAGACATGGCTGCGCTATTGCCACTGCCGATCAAAGCGTGGCTGACATCATGAGGAAGATGGCGGTCATAGGTCAGTGCTCCTCATGCCTCAAACCTTTCCTTAGCGTGGATCAGATGGAGGAGCACAAAGAGCGCATGAAACATGAGGTGGAGAGGGTCAGCAGCATGGCCAGGGCCCTTCTTCTCTACAGCAACTACTGTGAAATCCGAAACGCTCAGAAGCAGAGCATGGCATGTGGAGCCAAAGAGAATCTGAATGACTCGGATGGACCTTTAGCCAAGCGAAAAAGACGGGCTAGCTTAGATTCCCAAGCCAAACCAGGAAAACGGTTACAGCTGGCCTGGTTTTGCGAATGCGGGCTACGCTTCACAGAGGAGGATACTGCAAGAAAACACATCCAAGCGGCGAATCAGGTCTTTCACAAATGTGCGGTCTGTGGCAAGTTAATGGGCGATTTGTCCATAACTCGCTTGCATATGAGCCGGTTCCACGGTGGCGCTCATTTGTCCAACTTCCTTTTCCACTGCAGGAAGTGCAAGGTGGAAATGCCAAGGATGGAAGACATCATGGCCCATATTGGTGTGAGCCACAGAGGGCACAACTACTACCAAGAAAGAGAAGACCCCGTAGATGACCGCGTCTCGTCTAGTATGTCCCCCAAACCGTCCACCAGCGCGGAAACCAAAATACTCAGGCCAGCCAGTTCCTCTTGCGCCTCGCCTCCGAAAGCCGAGTCTTGGCTCTGTCGCATGTGTGAGGACCTCTTCGACTCGGAGGCAGCGGTGCGGACGCACTGCGGTGATTTGAACAGCCACAGTTTCCAGAGGTTTGCCTGCGGTCACTGTCCGCAGAAGTTTTTCAAAGAGTCCACCCTGCGACGCCATTGCACCAACGAGCACGGTGGCGACATCATCCTCCGCTACTTCTGTGGACTCTGCGAAAGCATGCTGTACGACACCGAGAACGAGTTTCAGGAGCACTACAACGGTCTGCATAGCCAAGATTACTACCGCTTGGAAACGGCTCCGAATAATTCGCAGGAAAACGCTGTCGAGAGTCCCATAGCGAGTACAAGCCCTTCCCAACGTTGTCCTTGCATGGGCTCTGAGAAATGCAAAGAGGAAAGGAAAGCAATTTTCACAAAGTGCATGAAACAGTTGGCCGCTGAAAATAAATGCAGCTACTGCTGCCGCCAGTGCGACAAAAACACGCCCGCATACGCGGAGATGAAGACGCACATCCTCCTGCAACACAAGACCCAGGGCGGTGAGAAAAGTTTTGATGTTCTGTGCACCGTTTGCTCACAGAGCCACAAAGATGTACCCAGTTTCCATTCACACTACCATAAGCATCACTGCCGGTCAGAGCCTTGTTCCCGATCCAACGGCACAGGCGAGAAACAAGCCTCCACCGGCAACATCATAAATGCAGAGGAGATCTTCCCTCAGAGTAATGGTGAGCTTCATGGAGTATCAAGTTACTGGCGATGCTGATAGATTGCTGCAGGTATGGCGTCACTTTGTAGGCCAATCGGCAGTTCCCTCGATAAAACCCCATAGGCTTTTGGGCTATAGGTCTGTGATTAACAAAAGTTAACAGTGTTTGGAATAACGGCGTTATAGATAAACGGCGTTACTAACGGAATTATTTTTTTCAGTAACGAGTAATCAAACTAATTACTATTGAGCTGACTGGAGCTGTGTGTGTGTGTGTGTGTGCGTGCGCTTGTTGTGTGGGTGGGGTAGTAACACATAATGATGATTGGTGGGTGGGAGACAAGGTTGAGGTTGATAGGTTGAGTTCACTCACACACACACACACACACACACACACACACACACACACACACACACATATGCACAGTCAACAATGGCAAGCCTAACAACTTAAAAGGTAGCTTTCGCAAACTGGAAGTATAAGCGCAACTCTTCCGTCGTTGAGGTGAAAGGTAAGAATGTTTGTAACGTGCAGCATATGCCCAGAGTCTCTCCACGTCGGTGGAAAGTAATTATAATCTAATGAAGCACCTCACATCATCACATGCCGCCACAAAATTAGTGGCTAAAAACCCAGTTGATAACGCTCCACTACCAAAGGAGTAGTATAGTACTGATAATATTTACACTATAGGCCTACTGATAATATTTACACTATAGGCCTACTGATAATATTTACACTATAGGCCTACTGATAATATTTACACTATAGGCCTACTTATAACATTTACACTATAGGCCTACTGATAATATTTACACTATAGGCCTACTGATAATATTTACACTATAGGCCTACTGATAATATTTACACTATAGGCCTACTGATATAGCCTAGTATTTACAATAATGTATTGAATTTGATAGTTCTCTCTCACATTGTCCCACAGCAACATTACAATAGTGTACATTCATGTACAATGTTTTATTATAATAATTTATTCTATTTTATATATTATATTTTTTCCAACTCATTTATTGAACATATTTAATATTGGGGGCATCCAAGTTTTGAAGGGGAAAAAAAAACTCAGAAGTTACTTTCCCTGGTAATTAGTTACTTTTATAATGATGTAACTCAGTTACTAACTCGGTTACTATTTGTAAGAAGTAACTAGTAATTATAACTAATTACTTTTTTTAAGTAACGTGCCCAACACTGAAAGTTAATGATACTTACATGTTTTGTCCATCAAGATAATTATCACAGATGAACACAGCTCTTATGAATTGTGAATCCTAAATGCAGTTGGAGTGTGTGTGTTGGTGTGTGTGTGTGTGTGTGTGTGTTGGTGTGTGTGTGTGTGTGTGTGTGTGTGTGTGTTGAGAATAGTTTATATGAGCTTTACCTGTGACTGAGTTTACCTGTTCGGTGTGAAGGCGTTTAAATGAAAGTGTCTTTGGTCATTTTTTGAATGAGATGCTAATGGTCTGATTAGAATCAATGATGTATGCTAAGCTATGCTAAAAGAGCTACCGCCAGATACAAAGATAGGCTGAATGGATTCAAAAACGGTAAAACTCAACTGTTTAACTCTAGGGGACTTGAAAAATGAGCCTATTTTCAAAAAAAGTGGAGATGTTCCTTTAAAGAATCACAATCATTACAGGTCATAGAATAAAATAAGATAATATCTTGAGCTTGAGTTCATCACAGACCTTAAAACCACCCAAAAAATGAATTGACTTCTTAATGGTGGAACCAGAAGTTTTAAAAATGTACTCGTTCTGGGTTTTGGCCTGCAAAAATACATCCTCCCTGCAGCACAATATTGAATTACACGTTACAGTTTAGTTTAGTGTCCAATTCTCACTCTTAGCTACAGCTTTTGCCTCAGTAAACTCCTAATTACTGCTTATTATTAGGTAGTAAGGTAGATGTTAAGTTTAGGTATTTGGTAGGGTTAAGGAATTAAGGGATAAGACATTAATATGTGCTTTATAAGTACTAATAATCAGCCAATATCCTAGTCATATGCATGATAATAAGACACTAGTTAATAGTGAGAATTGGACCCTAAACTAACGTGTTACCATAGATCGGTTTTGGTTATCCACTCCCAGTGTGGACAAGTTTGACTGAATTTGCTGTGTTTTTAGCTGAACCGTTTTGTGCAATAACAGTAAAAAAGGTTATCGTTGGGTTTTTTTTCAGATGAGGAGTTTCAAGATGTAAAGAGTGCCATTACCTCAACTGCTCCTGATGTTAAAAAAGCAGTGAGTGTTTCGCAAGATTTTGAAGATGGAGGTAGGGTTTCACCTTTCTCTTGTCTCGTTTGATTTATTTTGGTACGTTCATATTTCATTTTAGATATGCAATGTTATTTTTTTTGATAATCTAAATGGATATTAGCAAATCAACTACATAAATGGAAAACATCGTCTAATGTCAATTTGTATTTCTCCTTTAGAAGAATTCGATCATGACATGAAACTGGCTTTGTCCTTGAGTGCGGAGGAGGCCAGGAAATCAAAAGAGCTGGATATTGGTGGGTCATGATAATTTACAATTATGTGGAAAAAAAATAACGAGTTGATATGTTTATGTTCACTTAACACACAAAAGACTGTTGACTAGGAAAAAGACTTTATTTTGTTTGTATCTTTTGTTACATTTTAGAATCTTGACACATTTTTGGAACACTGTTATATATGTATCGATACTGAAATCCATGTGTCCATGACGTCACCCATTTGATTCTGAAGAGCAGTTCTGAAGCAGAAAGTAGGGATGAGCTGGCATCTTGCAGTTCCCGGATAACAGAAAATGGGCAAAAAGGCGGGATGTGGGCGGAGGTGATGTGATGACTAACAGCAGACAAACGGCTATCCACCTGTCACTCAAAGTGGCCTCGCCCTTAATTATGCAGAACTTTAAGGCTTCATATAATGTAAATGAATTAGTTATAAAGAAACCCCTCCCCTCCCCCAAGCACAGTCGTCATGAAGGGCAAAATTAACCATATAGACCAAAACTAGAATTAGATAAAACTAGAATTTTTTCCAGGCTGTAAACATGTTTTATTCTGCTGTAAAGTTGGCATTTTAACATGATCTCAATGAGATTCTGCTTCCTTCTGGAGTCTGTCTTTAGTGGCCAGTCGATGAACTGCAGTTTAAGTCACTTCCGTATTGACTTCAACAGAAACTGCGGGAGGTTGCTGCTTGGTTCACTCACTCACTCACTCACTCCAACTCCAACTCACTCACTCCTCACTCCAACTCACTCCTCCAACTCCAACTCCAACTCCAACTCCAACTCCAACTCCAACTCCAACTCCAACTCCAACTCACTCCACTCACTCACTCCTCACTCCTCACTCACTCACTCACTCCTCCTCACTCACTCCAACTCACTCCAACTCACTCACTCACTCACTCACTTACTCACTCACTCACTCACTCACTCCTCACTCACTCACTCCTCACTCACTCACTCCTCCTCACTCCAACTGCAACTCACTCCTCCAACTCACTCCTCCAAATCATTCCAACTCACTCCTCCAAATCACTCCAACTCACTCACTCACTCCAAATCACTCCAACTCACTCACTCCAACTCACTCACTCCAAATCACTCCTCCAACTCACTCCTCCAAATCACTCCAACTCACTCACTCCTCCAACTCCAACTCACTCACTCCAACTCACTCACTCCAACTCACTCACTCACTCCAACTCACTCACTCACTCCAACTCACTCTCACACTCACACTCAAACTCACTCTCACACACACACACACACACACACACACACACACACACACACACACACACACACACACACACACACACACACACACACTCACTCCAGCTCACTCCTCCAGCTCACTCACTCCAACTCACTCACTCCAACTCACTCACTCCAAATCACTCCAACTCACTCCAACTCACTCACTCCAAATCACTCCAACTCACTCCAACTCACTCACTCCAAATCACTCACTCCAAATCACTCCAACTCACTCACTCACACTCACACACACACACACACACACACACACACACACACACACACACACACACACACACACACACACACACACACACACACACACACACACACACACTCCACACACACACTCACTCCAACTCACTCCTCACTCCAACTCACTCCTCACTCCAACTCACTCCTCAAAATCACTCCAACTCACTCCTCCAACTCCAACTCACTCCTCACTCACTCCAACTCCAACTCACTCACTCACTCCAACTCACTCACTCACTCCAACTCACTCACTCCAAATCACTCCAACTCACTCACTCACTCCAACTCCAACTCACTCACTCACTCCAACTCACTCACTCACTCCAACTCACTCACTCCAAATCACTCCAACTCACTCACTCACTCCAACTCACTCACTCACTCCAACTCACTCCTCCTCCAACTCCAACTCACTCACTCACTCCAACTCCAACTCACTCACTCACTCCAACTCACTCACTCCAACTCCAACTCACTCACTCCAACTCACTCACTCACTCCAACTCCAACTCACTCACTCCAACTCACTCACTCACTCACTCACTCACTCACTCCTCCACTCCTCACTCCAACTCACTCACTCCAACTCAACTCACTCACTCCAACTCACTCACTCACTCACTCACTCACTCCACTCACTCCTCACTCCAACTCCTCACTTTTTTTTTATTATTGCGCTTAAATGGTCAAATACATAGTTATGTCAAAATGCCCGTCTTTCAGAGTATTCAGTTAAACACAGTCAGTTTTGGAAAGATAACGCATATTGTGTAACAGTATATTGGATTGGTGCATACACTCTTAAAGTGACAGTAGTCTAATAAACCTGCACTGTCTGTCATGTTCATTAAAGAACAAAAGACAGAGAGTCTTCCTCCTTCGCCACTCTTGAGTCTATGGCATCCCATAGAACCGCTTGCGGGAAAGTTATGAAATTTAGCACACAGATAGAGGGCAGTCTGAGCTGTCATCATGGCAAATTTGGAGTCTCTAAATCATTCCTTCTAGTGTCACCAACTGTCCAAAGTTGCACTTACGTTTATGTTAATAGCTTTTGATATAAGGGCAAGGGCCATTAGGGCAAGACACAAACTTTTCCGTCATTTATTATTTTCTGAAAAAACTACTTTTTGTCTGATTTTCACAAAATATTTACCACATCATCTTCAGACAATGCAGAGAAAAATATATGGAATTCAAGTTGATTCATCAAACTGTTTCTGAATAACGTGCAAACAAATTTTACGTAGTGTCTCTACGTAAAGACTGTTTCTCTGCAATGCTTTATCATATTCAGATCAAACTTGGTCCATGTCATCATAAGCGTAACCTGAGGCTACATGCTGCATGTCGGCACTGCGCCACCTACTGGTCTGGAGATAAAAAAAAGTTTCACGTATAACTTCTAAACGGTTTGTCCAAAAATCATAAAAGTGGTCTCTGTAGATTCGGGGCGCATGCAAAGTCAAATTATATTTTGGGCTTTTTTTTTTTTGTAAAATGCTGTATTTCATGAGCGCATTAGCGTATTGTTACGAAACCCAGTATCGATCATCGGTACGATGCCCTTGAAAGAGCCTGAGAATTTTTGAGTCAGCGCCACCTAGTGGTAAAATCAAATATTCACATGCCCAGTAAGACCAAACATGCAAGGTTTTGTCTTATGGTTTGTGCAACGTTGTGATATAGTTTTTAAACAACTTTCGTTATTCTACTGTAGGAAAATCGGAATTTTTGCAGGTCGACTACATGCTTATGGACAAATGTCAAAATTGTATTTGAAGTTGCAAAAAAAATGCAGTCAGGTGTGGGTAATTTTTTGTGCTCATGAATATAAATGTCTATAACTCCTAAATGAAACTAGATATTTTCACCAAAATTGACACGCTTATGTGTGGGGGACTCTGAGGTCACACAGGAAAAGTGGTGGGACTGTTCCACTTGGTGGCGCTATAATTGAACAAAACATGAAATTGGCTCTAACTACAGTACCGTTGGTCTGATTGACTTTTTAAAATTGATATTCAGGGCCCGTCCACACGGAGACGCGAATCACTGTGTATACGTATACATTTTTTATCGTATTGGCTTTTCGTCCACATGGATCCGGCGTTTTGGGAGACTGAAACCGCTATTTTTTGAAACCGGGTCCTAAAGTGGATAAATCTGAAAACGACACCCTTGCAGTTTCATGTGTACAGCCAATCCGTATATTTTGTGAAACGATGATGTCATCACATCACGTGTCGGCTGCGTCACACGGCTTGCGTTCGCCATCTTCGTCGTCTTCTTCTTGGTTTGTGTACAGCGCACAAGGTTATGCGCATGCTCAAAGTCTTCTTCTCCGTGTATAGTGTATATCTGTGGCAGAATTACAGCGCCCCATACTGGTCTGGCATATATACTACACCGTTTTCAGTCAGTTTCAGTGGTTTCATGTGGTTTCGTGTTTACGCATATATTTCTTGAGACGACAGCGTGTTTACAGAATTTTTTTTTACAACAAGGAAAAAAATGATCGGATAGGGAATGCACCGGCTTCATGTGGACGTGGCCTCAGTGTCTCAGTTGCTATCATAGTCTATTATGATATTGGTGTACCTTGAAAACATGGCTGTCATTTTAATTACAAAATGAAAAAAAGATTTAAAGTTGTAACTGCAATGGTATTGCATATTGCTATATTTTATGAATGCATTGGCATATGGTTACGAAACTCAGTATGTGTCTTCGGCACCGTGCCCCAAAGGTACTCAAGTTTCAGGACAGTGCCCACTTGTGGTCAAAAATTGTAATGACATTATAAGCAATTACATATCATAACTCAATGTATTTATGGGTTTTAAACCTTTTATATATTTTCATTTGTCTCTTTATTGTATTGTATTTATTTGTGCTATCATTTGCAATTAGTTTGTTCTTATTTTATTATTGACTGTTCACGTCTCTATTTAGGTAAATGTTGTTCAACCATTCAATTAAAGCCTCATAAGCCTAATAAGATATTACAACATTACCCGAATTATCCAAAAATCATGCGATAAATGATCTGTATGGCAATACATATGGCACCAAATATCGATATTTTTCAAGGTATCGAAGTTGTAAATTCCAGTATTGTGCCAACACTAGTCGGTCGGTACTAAAGATGTGTTATTTCTGAAGCGCGTGGAGGCGGTGTTTCTGCAGTGTGCTTGTGTCAGAGGCTGTTCATTCATTAATCACATGTTTATTTTGCCAGCTTTGCATGCATGAAGAGTGTTTTCATTGTGGGTATGTTTCATTTTTACCGAACTCCGTGTGATATTTATTGTAATAGATGGGGTTTTAGGAGGGAGCACATATGCGGTGCTGGGTTTGGGTGTGACCGCACAGATGTTGAATTTGTCAAGTTGAACTTTGTGTCACGGCAACAGCATCATGTTAGGATGAGTGATCACTGACTGGGAGAATTCCAAATCGGAACGTTCCATACGTTTGTTTTTATAACGAGATAACTGATCTGATGTTTTCTCATTTTGCAGAGATGGAAGAAGCCTTGAAAAGAAGCTTACAGGAGTTTTGATTTGGGAAAAGAGCTCCGTTCTCCAACGTCGTCCATGCACTGTAGTCGTTAAACGTGTATTTCTTTTCATTTCTGTGTTTTTCTTTTAAGTTTAAATAAAGGAAAATAATAAAATGCCTGTTCCTGTCTGAGCAAATCTCATTGTGTTCTGGTTATTGTCTTTCCTCTGATGTCATCTTGGCCCATGACCCTAAAAAGGAATCCCACCCTCCTTTGAAATCCCAGTGGAGAACTCCTCCGCTTGAGTCTGAAGGAGTGAATTACCAAGGGAAGTTCCAGCCCATGTTTGGAGATGTTACTCAAGAGCGCTGGAAACCGCTAGAACGTGGTCAATAGCGCTGAGGAGTCAACCGATTCATTTAATCGAATCGGTTCTTTAGGACGATTCATTCCAACGAACCGGTTCAAATGTAATTCACTGATTCATTTCTCCGAGTCCTCACACAAAGTTGTCCGCGTCGGTCATGTGTTTGTTTGAGTTGATGCATTAATATATTGCTGGTTTTGTAACATAATACTGTTTATCACTATTTAAAAATATAATAGTCTACATTACTTTTAATTTAGAAAAATCAAGGAGTACCACTATTTAATATGTAAATGCATTCAATTCTGTCGCTGGTACTCCCTAACAGAGAGTTTTGTTCCAGATTAATGTATTTAAAACTTGCATGTCACCCACTTTACAGCTGCACCGTTCGGTGTTTTACAAACGCTGTGCGAGTCGATTCATCTGAATCATTCTAAGTGAACGATTCACTCGCGCACCGGACATCGCTATATTGCTCGGGTGTGCTGTACATGTCCTATAGGTCACTGCACCCGTGAACACATTCATTAACGCGACGAGAAGCAGTCATGGCACAAGCTAAAATTAACGCTAAAATGAACGATGCATCTAAAGGCAAATTCACCCGAACCATGTCAATGGCGGACCGGTCCGGACGCTTACTGGAAAATCTGGATCAGGTCGAAATGAGGTGAGATCAATATTGACTAAAAAGATCCATAAGGACTGGACTCGACTTTGCTTAAGTAACAGTGTGAATAGATTTGCTTAAACCGTGACAGTTTTTAAAACATTACAAATGCAAACTTTTTATTGCACAAACATTTCTCTACACGAGAACAGATACTATTGATTCCGTCTGAAAACTATGAACATAAGATACACACTTTATATTACATGTCTTCACTATGTAACATCAAAAATCAATGCACTCTTTTTTTTTACATTGTACTTAAAATACCTGCATGTTATTTGACACCTTAAAGTGTGACCAACAGGACATTTTCAATGAGGACTGTAGATCTATAAGAATTAAGGTCACAGTAGCAAACTTAACTCCTCCAAACTAAAATTCAAGAATTGTAAGGTAAGGATAGCTACACAATTCACACACACATTTATAAAATCAAACTCGTAATCATGATATGATGTTAAACATTTGAAAACAGATTTTGGTCAAGCTTGGGTAAATCAATGTAAGTATTTAATAAACAATATCCATGAAATAGTGGATGAAAAATGTCCACCCTGTTAGAGACAAATGAACAATGAGTCTAATTTATGAGCACTGTACATTTTCTTAGACAACCCGTGTCCTTTTGTCCCTTTAAGAGCATATCAGTTATTAAATTATTAGAGAATATGTATATTATGTATTAATTGTACTTACATGCATCGTTTTACATTTTCCTTTTTCAGATACAAATCCCTAAAAAGCTTTTCTTGTTCACTTTTTAAAGTGAAAGATACTCTAAGATACTCCAATACATTTTCATTGTGAATTGATTATTTGTTGTTGTTTTTTTGTGCAATTTTTTATAAAAATAGTGTGAAAAAAAACTGCTTAAAGGGTTACTTCAGCGATTAGCATTAAGCTTTGTATCAGTAGAAACCCGGGAGTATATTCAAATTATCGTACTTTCCCCCCTCATATGACCCTGAGACGAGAGAATTATGTATTTTATTTCTGGAAAAATTCCTCCGATGACACAAATATCGTCATTTTGCGTCATCGGAGGAGTTTTTGTCCAGAGGCTGAAGACTACAGCCAGCAGGAGGCGCTATTCCCACATGTTCTCAACATCACTTACAGCACTCGGCTCGGGGCTGCGGAGATTCATGTAAAGCGGATCGGTGGAGAGCAAAGTGAGTGTTTCAACTTTTAAAATGAACTTCCTATGAAAGTTAAGCTTCCAAAGACATGAACTGAACACGCACCAGACTGATCACACGCTGTGAATGCAGCCGCAGCCGTGAATCCCGGGATTACCTCCGCTCATGTGATGAATGTAATCCGATCCTGCTGCGTTTGTGCCGTGACGCTCAATCGGCTCACTCGCATTATATCGAACAGACACGTTCAGTTTTTAATTGTAGTGTCTCTAACTGAACTGATTTTATGAAAATAAAAGCGTGGCCAAGTAAACCATGTCGTGCCTAGCGTAGGGCAGCGAAGTGCATTCTGGGAATTGTTGTCTTTCATCCCCATGAGACAAAAATACATTTTCTGTGTTTTCTCAGTCTAGAAGGCACCAAATTCAAAAATAATTTCACATTTCTACTACATTAATGACCCAGTTTAAATACAGATTCATCTTCCCAGCGCTGAAGTACTCCTTTAACTGGGTGGGTAATACAGTGAATAAGTAATAACAGAGTGGACAAGTTTAAATATGAATTATTTTTGCTGTGTTTATGAATTTACTATAAATAAATAAAAAACCCTGCTTAACAGGGTGGATCATAGACTGTAAAAAAATACAGACGTAGTGTCCGTGACGTCTCCCGTAGGATTCTGAAGAGCAGTTCTGAAGCGTTGGCCCTGTCCCGGATGGCACACTTCATGTGCACTTTCGGTCTTGTGGACTTACAATGGCCGCTGCGTGCGCATGTCCGTTAATCCACAAGACCGTAGGACGTGCGGACTCAGAGGAAGACTGTGAGGGTTTAGGGTGCCATTTGGGACCATAGACAGTAAAAGAAATGGACACAGCGACCCCATAGACTTCAGTCAGTTAGAAGCAGTCACTTCCTGATGGCTGAGCGACTGCACAGACTCAGACTGAGCTTGATGACATAGATGTGATGTTGTTTGAATGTTTTGTCCCTTTTGGCTCTCTATGGGCTTCTCCCCATGCTTCTCCCTTGACTTTATCAGACTCCATGCCTCCACGTCCCCCCGATTGTCTCATAGACAGTAAAATATTGGCTGCGAGCTTCTCCTCCTGCCTATACGGGTCTATACGGTAATGTCTCTACTGTACGACAGAATCGCGTTGGTTATGACGCAATCGTTAGCCTATTTTTACAAAAACTGCTTCTATGGGACGATAGTGTAAGATACAAGGTAATGGAGCCTATTATACATTGTCGTGTTTCTTAAGAAATAAACACTGGACAAATGGAGTCTTTAAACGCCTCAGATGTGAAGTTATTCACTGTCAAAGTGACGCCAAAATGAATGGGAGTCAATGGGATGCTAACAGCAGGAGATGGCTTGGTTAGCAATGGCTGCCCCTATGGAAGGTATGCTTTCCGGGGGCTGGATTACCCCCTTGTTTGGGACAGGGCCAAACAGGACCCAAGGTTTCCCAGCAGAACATTGCCCAAAGCATCACACCTTTCTATCAGAACCAGCATTAACTTCTTGAGCAGTTTGAGCTCCAGTAGCTCGTCTGTTTGATCGGACCACACGGGCCAGCCTTCACTCCCCACGTGCATCAATGAGCCTGGGCCGCCCATGACCCTGTGGCCGGTTCTCCTCTGTTCCTTCCTTGGAGCACTTTTGATAGATCCTGACCACTGCAGACCGGGAACATCCCACAAGAGCTGCAGTTTTGGAGATGCTCTGACCCAGTCGTCTAGCCATCACAATTTGGCCCTTGTCAAACTCACTCAAATCCTTACGCTTGCCCATTTTTCCTTCTTCTAACACATCAACTTTGAGGACAAGATGTTCACTTGCTGCCTAATATATCCCACCCACTAACAGGAGCGGTGATGAAGAGATCATCAGTGTTATTCACTTCATAATGTTATGCCTGATTGGTGTATATGGTGTTTCAAAATGCTGTTAAATGTCTCAAATATTTTTTTTGAATCAACTTTAATATGCATAGTGTTCAAATAGTGTTATTTATGATTAAGACAGTTTTAAAACTGATATTATTCAACATTTTAAGGCAAAAGGCACCGTATCCCAGGAATGATGTTTATATTCGCATGGTTTGCTTTGTGTTTTATAATTGACTATGTAGGCAAGTTTGACAGAGTTGTATCTCAATCTCAGGGTGGAGGCTCTGCGTGAGGAAGCCACTGCTATGGAGCAGGAGAGAGAGAGCTTGATCGAGATGATCCAGTCGATACAGAACAGCCAGGAAATGAGGAGCATTTGTGACGGTACGCCTGCTGTGCAAAGCATTTGCGGCTTCTAATGGATCACGTGTAAAACATCATCTTCTGTTTCAGGGGAAAGGGAAGAGCTCTCTCTGACCGCCACGAGACTCATGGGCAGGGCTTTAACAGTGCACGTTTCTGTGGATACCATCCGAAACGGCCAGCAGGAAGAGGCCTTAAAGAAAGCCATAGCCATTATTGACGAGATCGCCGCTAAAATGCTGGAAGACATGGAGACGTCCAGAAAGCGGCTGCAGGCTCTTTACGCCGCGTGTGTGACGGACGCGCCGCCCGTGCCGTTGATCAGAAGTTCCAGAGCGTCGTGATCAGCTGCGCCCTGGAGGACCAGAAGAAGATCAAGAGGCGTCTCGAGACCCTCATCAGGAACGTGGACAATGCAGAGAAAACCATTAAAGTCATGGATAACCAGAATGTTGATCTATCTAGTCTTGCTAATGGCAAATAGAGTGCCTGCCCACTTTTTCAGCCGCCTGCCTCCGGAACTATTTTTCCCATAGGGATTTAAAAAAGAAGTTCCAATAAGGATGCATTAAGTTAATGTCCGAACGGATCTTTATAAAAATTCACATTGTTGTTGCAGATTAACTTTAACACGGAAAACATTACAAGTCACCCTTAATTAACCCTCTCTTTTTAACCTCCAGTCACGCACACCCGCCATGATTGTAGTTTTTTCACACTTTTTACCCGTGTTTGTAGTTCTGAACCAAATCCTTCCAAAGCGCAAGTGTGCATGGATCCACACTTGGTAAAACTACCGGAAAATGTACTTATGGCATACTCTTTTCAACATATCGTTATCGAGTGCACTCAGTCTATCCCATAATGCACTGCAATAACGTACATCGGCCGTCTGAACTCGCTCACTTGTTTTCATGCACTCCTTCAAGTGAACTGTATTAGTGGACGAACGTAGGGAACAGTGAATGAGGGTTTAGAGTCTGGAATGTTGGACACACTTTAGGTGAAATCTGATCGCTGCGACTGATTGGTGGAATTTTCTGCACAGCATCATGGGTAATGTAGTTTTTTTTAACCCCAAATGTTAAACACGTTTTTTTATTAATACAGGCTGATGGCTTTAACAAAAGCATATAGCATTGATTAACATCATCAAAATGGTCTTTAGAGATTTAGAAGTTATCGATAGAAATCAGTTATGGAGAAAATGAATGGGGGTTTTACTTCTGGAACCCGACAGGTGTGATCTATAGGTGGAGTGGAATCACGAGAGACACACACACGTGCCTTTGACAGCCTACACACACAGATGCAGACGCGCACACACACACACACACACACACACACACACACACACACACACACACACACACACACACACACACACACACACACACACACACACACACACACACACACACACACACACACACACACACACACACACACACACACACACACACACACACACACACACACACACACACTCACACATGGCTACACAGATAAACAAACACACACACACTTTATTCTCATAAATACACAAAGCTTCTCTTTGTCCACACAAATAGACATAAATACTCTCTCTCTCTCTCTCTCTCTCTCTCTCTCTCACAAACACACACAGTCTCTCATGCATATTTATTTTCATTTATTTACTTCTATGCACGCCGCTATGACGGATTCTGTTGAGATCATTCCAGCTGAAGCTCATGAATATGATTTCTCTGGCCTGTGTTTGTGTATTTTTAGCGCAGCTGCTCGCGCTGATCCTGCTTACTCTCCGCATTCCCGCTGGGAATCTCACATTAGGGCGTCAGGTCTTCCACAGTTAAACTGGCCAGTGCGGCTGGAGCTAATCACACCGCCTTCGATGAGGCTTGATTTCGGGTTATTGCTTTTTAAGGGCTCTCAGGGGCCGTTTACTCAACACCGTTTCCAACTAAAGGCGTTTTGGGGGCCTAAAAACAAACTATTGGAAACGGGTTTCAAAGTGCAAGTTTTTGAATATAATACCGTTGAGGGGATATGTAGCGGTTATATCAGATCCAATGGCGTTTTGACTTTATTCACAGAACCTGTACCTGTGTAAGCCTTATCGCATGTGCATTCCCGTCTATAGGCGCGTAGTGTTTCTTTACACAGTCACATCGCCATCTACTGGCCGGACATGAATAATACATACAACGATTTCCGTTTCCGGATCCGTGTGAACGGGGATCGTCTTGATAATGTTGTCATCTGAAAAGCGCAAAGGAAAAACGTTTCCATTTTTAGTACATCGTTGTCCTGTAAACACCCTTAAAAATGAAAAATATATATATTTTAACAGCTCACACGACATTGCCATGACACACACAAACACACACACACCTGTATAAGGATTACACTCACGAATTGCCTTTTCTGATTACAGTCAATATTTTAAAGCCACTCATAACCACAGATATATATTCAAGAAGAAATGTCCATGATTTTTCTAAACCTGCATGGAAACTTATATTTCCTGATATTTCCATTATTCCTCTGATATTGTCAGGAGTTTATAACTTTTGTTTTATAACCAGTGTTGGGGGTAACGCATTACAAGTAACTTGAGTTACGTAATTAGATTACTTTTTCAAGTAACTAGTAAAGTAACGCATTACTTTTAAAATTTACAACAAAATATCTGAGTTACTTTTTCAGCTCTCTTGTCCCCATGTTAAGAGAAATCAAGAGTAAGTGCAGAGGCGTTGTGTGTGAACAGGTTAATGTAGTTCTAGACTAAATGTGAGCATTTATTCGTCTCACTTGCACAATAAAGATTAAGTACTCCTCAAAATGAATAAAATCAGGCAAATGCAAAATCAGAATATGCAAACCTCCAATAATTAAATATTAAATAAATATAAAAAATGTATGCATTTAAATTTCCTTTATTGACCAATGTTTTGCTGCTAACTTTCGATGATTCAATTAAACCAAAAGCAAAAATGTATTTAGATTTTTAGTTTTTATTGGTGAAGTAAGAGTGCGTCCTATTCTTCCATTGTTTGAGCTGCGCCCTCTACTGTACATGCGTGGATTTGCATTTTTACCTTGGCCTGAGGCTTATTATTTTAATTTTGGTGTGAAGAGGTCTTTACATTTGCACAAAAACACAACATAAAAAAAACAAAGGTGAGGAAAAAGTATCGTAGCACATTACTTTTCTTAAAAAGTTACTAAGTAACTCAATTAGTTACTTTTTAAGGGAGTAACGCAATATTGTAATGCATTACTTTTCAAAGTAACTTCCCCAACACTGTTTATAACTAATTAGTCCAATTAACAATTGAATAAAACAATAACCCTTTATTTCTTTACCAAGGCCTTACGGTTAAGATCTGTTGTAAGGCACAACACAAGATGGATTATTGATTTTGTAAAACGGTAGCAGTAGCTTTATGATAAAAGATACCCATGATCAATTGTGATTTAATTAAAATAAAAGCATGGTTTATTAGTCTGAATAGGCAGTTTATGAAACATCAAGCAAACTGAATATCCAAAGTTACACTAGTGTTCAAACGTTTGGGGATTTTTTAAAATGTTTTTGAAAGTCTCTTCTGCTCACCAAGAGTGCATTTATGTGATCAAAAATACTGCAAAAATTGTGAAATATTATTACAATTTAAATCAGCAGTTTTCTATGTGAATATATAGTGAAATGTCATTTATTCCTGTGATCAAAGCTGAATTTATCATCATTACTCCAGTGTCACATGATCCTTCAGAAATCATTCTCATATGAGGATCTGATGCTCGAGAAATTTATGATTATCAGTGTTGAAAACAGTTGTGCTGCTTCATATCTTCTGTGATTCTTTGATGAATATAAAGTTCAAAACAACAGCATTTATTTGAGATTGAATCTTCTGTAACATTATGAATGTCTTTACTGTCAATTTTGATCAATTTAATGCATCCATGATGAATAAAAGTATTATTTTATTTCATTTGTGACGGATGTGTGAAGTCATTTCTGGATTTATTTTAAATATTCACATTGTTTTGTTATCATGCACATAAAGTCAAACCCAAAATGATTCAGACACAGATATAATGTTTCTCTAGAGTGTGCAGGACTCTAATAGTTCATTTCTGTAAGTGAGGAGAGCAAAATAAAGTCAACTGTGATATTTTATACCCAAAAACTCTTCATACAGTGAACAATTTGGGACACTTTGACCTGAAGTGTTTGTTCTTTAATTGCTAATGCGACCCTCGACCCCACAGACTGAACACAATGAAGCATTGCTTGGTCATTGGTTGAGCTAAACTGGTGTTATCTAATTGTGCTGATTGGCTGATTGTAATCCATTACATCCTTTTCTATCAAAGATTAATTTATGACACAGTGAGTTATTGTCATATTTTATTACCATTTTCTAAATTATAGCGAATAAACTGTGATAATGTGAGAAAATCTGATTAAACTTAGGTTTGACTGTATAAGGTCGTCACAGAAAAAAGCACAATAAAGTCAAACGACTACAATAGATTCTTTATTTTGTCATTTTTAACAACCACCAAACAACCCAAAAACAGAACGGAGCAATCGATCGATCACCTGTTGAATCATGTGACTTTAAAACAATCACGTCAAATGACAGAGAAACTGCAGGTAGTGATGGTGCTGGGATACTCTCAACATCTACTAGAAGTTATCGATGACTGGAAAACTAAAACATCCTTCCTGTATATTTCAGATAAGCTAGCAAACATGAGGAATTCTACCGGATGAATAAAGTGCCTTTAGTCCACTGTGAACGTCAGTAATCATCAGCTCTAGCGCTGTAAACATGAAGGCCGGCGGCCAGAGTACCGTGCTTCCACATTCAAACATAAAATGCAAGGCATGCGTTTCATGAATAAATACAATCGATCAAAAGTTAAGCCACGTGGAAACCTGTGGAAAACTGACCCAGGTCCAATCCATCAGAGATGATACCGTGGAAAGGTTCTCAGGGAGGGAATGTTGGAAAACATAAATCTTCAGAAACACCAGTTCAAATGATTTCCAATGGCTTCAGTGGGTAAGGCTCTGGAGCTTTGGGAGGCTAGTTTTAGTCATAAATCCTGGAGGAATCTGAAACATGAACGTCTGGAATGGTTTCCTGTACATATATAAAGCCTAATACTGTCTCGAGCCCAGGGGACGAGGAATCAGATACTCAACCGCTGCTCTGACAACTATAAAGTGAGCTTCATGTGTTTATTGTGATTTCACGGTGGTGGGAGGATGCTGACAGTATCTCACTTATTAAATATGTGCATTTGCTTTAATATTGAAGAATATGGACTCCAGGAAATCGCATGATGTAACAGACGAGTGCAGATGCAGAACTTCAAGATGAGTTTCATGAATGCAAACACACGAAAGCGATATAATGATCCCTGCGCATGGGAATGTGTAGCAGTGAAGGGCTGGGCGATTTCTCAGGCTTGTCTTCAGAAACTGTAATCGGACATGGTCCACGATCTATTGGTGATATGACAGATGTTTAATAGCATCAGCTTTACACTTAGGGAGTGAGTGGATGTAATTCTTCCATTACTGGATATCTCCGTAAATCGATTCATCGATAAAACATGCTGCTGATGAGAACATAACTGATGATTAATGATGCACCAATGTTTTAGAAAAAGAAACCTCTATGAGAATATGATTGTTTCAAATAACTCAAACAATGACGCTGACGAGTGAATGACCGCCACTAAACTCAATGCATCTGATATGAGATTATTAGGGAACAACAGCGCTAAAGGCTCCTCTGATTTATTCTCCTCTAAACCTCTAGATGGCACAAACCCTTGCCTCAGCACTTTCCAAAAACATCCGCTTTTCAGGATGCTCGTGGAAATGTGTCTGATCCCTGACGTGATCTCGGACATCAGCGCAAACATGATTCAGAGCTGATATTTGATGATTTAAAAAAGATTTAAGCAAATGAGAATCAATAAAATGATTTATATTTAGAGACAAAGGTCTTGTTAATGATTTTCAGTTTTGTTCAAGGTTATTAAAGCAACAGTTTTTCAATAACGGAAGAATGTGTAAAAGTAAAAGACACAATAATTAGCATGATAATAATCAGCGGCAGACTTTAACATTTATGACATGATTCGATTCAGATGGGAAATATCATATATTAATTTGTGTGTCCACTTTAAAGATTATCACCATATTTATAATAAAACCAACATATGTAAGCACCATATTATATAATAAAATAAAATCTATTGTCACTACTGTAAATCTGTATTCAATTATTATGGGATCTCGTTCAATGCTATTAGAATCTTTCCTTTTAAAATTATTTTGTTTCTATATCTTTAATATATGTAACATTTTAATGGCAGTATATTTATTGAACTTTTATCAAAATAAACAGAAAATAGTTCAAACTTTGCTAAAGTGATTGTTTTGAACAAGTATTAACTTAGACATGATTAAAAACATAAAGCATTTGTATCAATGCTGGTTTTGTCCCGTGTGTCTGTGGGGTAAAAGGCCTCCCCTCTTTTAGGATTTATTTTCACACAAAATCTGTTGCTCCATCAATGTTCACTGCAAACATTTTATATACATAGTTCTGCAATCATGCACTATGGGAGTGATGAAAAGCACATTTTTCTTAAGGTGTGCCTTTAGCCCTGTTGTTCCGTATATAATAGTAATAAACACAACACGCCACCTTCACGTGCTATCGGAAATGTCCTACTTCCCACTTCTGAAGTCGTGATTACGAGCTCATCGCATTCAAGTTTTAACTTGAGAGGGCGTTCATGTCCAGGGGCCTATTGCACAAAACTAGGATAAGGGATTAAGCCGGGATATTTTGATGATCTTGTTATCTGTATGAAAAATGTAGTACACTGCTGTTGTGTAAACTTACCCTGAAGGCACACTCACACCAAGAACGATAACGAACGATAACTGTATATTAGCACATTAGAGGCAGGATCACCAAGATATCCCGGTTTAATCCTTTATGCTAGTTTAGTGTAATAGGCCCCATTTTTTAAACTAGGAAACTAGTATTTACGATCACTCTGATTACGATTCTCAGGTCTGCAGTTTCCGGACCAATCAGGTACCACCCAAAGTGCTGCAATAACCAATCAGAAAAGAGATACACATGTTTTTAAAGTCACATGTTCCTGTCTATTACGAAATGCTTTAGTATAAAAAAAGAAGTAGTTTAAAACAGTGTGGATACATGCCTTATGTTTACTGCATTTTAGTGTGAACAACACATGTTGATGCATGAACGACAGCAAAGGCTTTTTTGTTAAAATGACTGATTGATAAACGTCATATATATTATCTTCTCCATAAATGCTTAACAATATCAATATATATTTTAGTAGCTATATCGCCCAGCCCTAGCAGTAAGTGTATGATGTTGTATGCTGTAATATCTGAGCGTTCAGTGAATTAATAATAATAATATTAATAATAACCTTATTCCAAAAGAATATGATTCTATAATTCCATCTCTTGCATTTGGTATTGAGTTAGAATATGACAGTCTCAGAAGAGCATGTTAATGCATATCAAGAACATTGATTTCATTTGAAATAATATCTTTAAAAAAACGGACTCGTTCAACTATTTACTAACGCTATTTACATTTCTTACAAGTACGTTGAGTTTAGAAACATTTTGGCACTGTGTTAAACGTCATGGATTTAAGTCAGTCGTTACTTTACTACATTTTTCATACAAAAATACCTATAAGAACATACGGCTTGAACTTCATGACACTGTTCATATCAGAAACAAATGAACATTACTTTTAAGGGAAGATTGCAAATGACGCATCTCCATCAATACTAACATATTGCACAAACGATGAACAGTCCAAATGCACAAATGGCGTGTTAAAAATCTTGATTTTGAAATTAATCTCATTAGAGAACATTTGAATATTACCCTGCTGTGTACCACATCAAATAATGCACATCTGTGAGAAAATAGATTCACTTTTCTTTTAAATTTTGAGCCACAATCATTGTTAAAATGTGAGGGCGGGCAGTTTTAATACTCGTACAAAAATAGCTAAAGAGACCTTTGATTTACTCTCACTCATTGAGGGTTGTTTTTGACTTTCAGGACACAGTCATGTCACTTCTGCACCAGTAGAGCACATTATGGGTCTTATTTTTACTGCAATCCTGATTGATGCTGTAACTGGTGCAGAAATTCACAATCTAACTTTAAAACTAGTGTTTGAAGCGGTTGCAGCCAGCAGAGGGCTCCGGCGCACAAACATTCACACTCATCCACAGGAGTCTGTGACGTATGAAACACAGAATATGATCGATCTGCTGTGGGTTTGTGTAATCAGCGCTGATGAAGCCCGTGTCACCTGCGCCGCATGGGTCCCAGGAGTGAACCGGGAGCCGCTCTACAGCAGTCTGCAGCTACCGAAGGGGTTTTTTGCTTTCTTCGTCCTCTGCTTGTTTGGTCGCAGGTTGATGATCTCACGGCCATTCAGATCGCTGGCGTTCTGGTTCGGATGAGAGCCACTGGTAGTGTTAAAAACGCCTGGGGAAAAAAACCCTGAGAGATTATTTAAAAACACTGGCAGTATTGTTTAAATATGAAAAATAAATAAGGAAGATCAAATCAAGATTTGGATGGTTAGCTTTGCCCCTAGTCTAAATAAAAACATAAAATACATAAATAATAATATATATACACTGATCAGGCATAACATTATGAAGTGAATAACACTGATGATCTCTTCATCACCGCTCCTGTTAGTGCGTGGGATATATTAGGCAGCAAGTGAACATCTTGTCCTCAAAGTTGATGTGTTAGAAGCAGGAAAAATGGGCAAGCGTAAGGATTTGAGTGAGTTTGACAAGGGCCAAATTGTGATGGCTAGACGACTGGGTCAGAGCATCTCCAAAACTGCAGCTCTCGTGGGATGTTCCCGGTCTGCAGTGGTCAGGATCTATCAAAAGTGCTCCAAGGAAGGAACAGTGGAGAACCGGCCACAGGGTCATGGGCGGCCCAGGCTCATTGATGCACGTGGGGAGCGAAGGCTGGCCCGTGTGGTCCGATCAAACAGACGAGCTACTGGAGCTCAAACTGCTCAAGAAATTAATGCTGGTTCTGATAGAAAGGTGTCAGAATACACAGAGCATCGCAGTTTGTTGCTTATGGGGTCCAGTCAGGGTGCCCACGCTGACCCCTGACCCCGTCAAAGCGGTTCAGGAATGGTTTGAGGAGCACAACAACGAGTTTGAGGTGATGACTTGGCCTCCAAATTCCCCAGATCTCAATCCAATCGAGCATCTGTGGGATGTGCTGAACAAACAAGTCCGATCCATGGAGGCCCCACCTCGCAACTTACAGGACTTAAAGGATCTGCTGCTAACATCTTGGTGCCAGATACCACAGCACACCTTCAGGGGTCTAGAGGAGTCCATGCATCGACAGGTCAGCAAAAGGGGGACCGACACAATATATGGCATATATATATATATAGACAAATGTAATTTATTCCTGTGATCAAAGCTGAATTTTACATATCGAATCGTGACACGAGTGTATCGTTACACCCCTAGTGAATACAGTTGTGCTGCTTCATTTGTTTGTGGAAAACATGGTATTTTTGGTTTCAGGATTCTTTAATGAATGTTCAAGTTCAAAAGAACAGCAATTATTTGAAATCTTTTGCAACATTATAAATGTCTTTACGGTCACTTTTGATTACTTTTATTCAGCAGGGACGCATAGAATTATTGATTTTAGGGCTGTCATTAATAATTTTTTTGGTAAACGATTCATCAGATATTTTTTGTGGTAATAAAATTGACCTAAGCAAAGATATAAGCCTTTAAAATTACTTAAAATACATAAATAATAACAATGGGGCAATAATATTTGAATCAAATAAATTATAAAAGGGAAGTAATCATATGGTTTTATGAAACACTGTTAGAAAACATAATATACATAATATAAACAAATCATTTTATGCACATTGTTTTGAAACAAATGTCTGCAGAGGGCGCCAACAGCGTCAAAGATCAAATCCTTGTTTAATATTGGCCAAATTACATTTAACTCAAATGTTTACTTAATCTTTAATATTTGGACACTACTTTATGATAGAAATGCTGCAGCCGCTGTATTGTCCTGAACAGGAGTATGTGGACATCAAAACTAAAGCAAAGGGTTTAAACTTGTATCGTGATGAACAGTTGGCATATTTAGAAACATATGATGATGAATTCTCCTGTGTTGGCGTAGGTTTATGAATGATTTACTTTACATACCTGATGAAATGGCACAGAATGCATGCCCAGATGAATGTTATAAGCAACACAATCTCTCAGCATATGCAGAAATGGAGTTTGAGACGCTCCACGCATGTACATAATAACAGTTAATGTGGAGTATATGAAGTAATGTTCAGTCTTACCTATTTTATTGCTGGATGTGTGAACAACCTCGCTCTCCTCTGCTGACTGTTGCTTGAGTCGCTGCAGATATTTGTCAGCTAGATACTTAAAAACTACAACAAATAAAATGTGTTATTTTATATTGTCAGTAAAGCAGTTTTGTGAACTGAAAAGCTTCATCACTCACCTTCATTGACGTTGAGATCTTCCTTCACTGATGTGCGATAGAATCTCAATTTCAGCCTCTTAGCAAGACCTTCGGCCTCTTCACTGAAACAACACAGGTTTTTCACATCAGTCTCTTGAAAGCAATGAAGAGGTCCTATAATGCCACTTTTAGTTTTAGCTCAAAATACCCCACAGATAATTTATTATAACATGTAAAATGACCTGCATATAACTACATCTGTAATTAATTACATTTATAATTACAGTGTTGACACTTCTCTTACACCTAACCCTACCCCTTAAATAACCCATACACCACACCTGTCCCTAACTTTACCCTTAAACTTACCCATACCACCACACCTGTCCCTAACTTTTCCCCCTAACTTACCCATACCGCCACACCTGTCCCTAACTTTACCCTTAAACTAACCCATACACCACACCGGTCCCTAACTTTTCCCCCTAACTTACCCATACCACCACACCTGTCCCTAACTTTTCCACCTAACTTACCCATCCCATTACCCATCCCACCACACCTGTCCCTACCTTTACCCTTAAACTAACCCATACCACCACACCTGTCCTTAACTTTACCATTAAACTAATCTATCACACCTGTCCCTAACTTTACCCTTAAACTAACCCATACCACCACACCGGTCCCTAACCCTACCCTTAAACTAACCCATCCCACCACACCTGTCCCTAACCCTACCCTTAAACTAACCCATACCACCACACCTGTCCCTAACTCTACCCTTAAACTAACCCATACACCACACCTGTCCCTAACTTTACCCTTAAACTAACCCATACACCACACCTGTCCCTAACTTTACCCTTAAACTAACCCATACCACCACACCTGTCCCTAACTTTACCCTTAAACTAACCCATACCACCACACCTGTCCCTAACTCTACCCTTAAACTAACCCATACACCACACCTGTCCCTAACTTTACCCTTAAACTAACCCATACCACCACACCTGTCCCTAACTCTACCCTTAAACTAACCCATACACCACACCTGTCCCTAACTTTACCCTTAAACTAACCCATACACCACACCTGTCCCTAACTTTACCCTTAAACTAACCCATACCACCACACCTGTCCCTAACTTTACCCTTAAACTAACCCATACCGCCACACCTGTCCCTAACTTTACCTTTAAACTAACCCATCCCACCACACCGGTCCCTAACTTTACCCTTAAACTTACCCATACCACCACACCTGTCCTTAACTTTACCATTAAACTAATCTATCACACCTGTCCCATACTTTACCCTTAAACTAACCCATACCACCACACCTGTCCCTAACTTTACCCTTAAACTAACCCATACCACCACACCTGTCCCTAACTTTACCCTTAAACTAACCCATCCCACCACACCTGTCCCTAACCCTACCCTTTAACTAACCCATACCACCACACCTGTCCCTAACTTTACCCTTAAACTAACCCATACCACCACACCTGCCCTTAACTTCACCCTTAAACTAACCCATACCACACCTGTCCCTAACCCTACCCTTAAACTAACCCATACGACCACACCTGTCCTTAAATTTACCCATAAACTAACCCATACCACCACACCTGTCCCTAACTTTACCCATAAACTAACCCATACCACCACACCTGTCCCTAACCCTACCCTTAAACTAACCCATACACCACACCTGTCCCTAACCCTACCCTTAAACTAACCCATACACCACACCTGTCCCTAACCCTACCCTTAAACTAACCCACACACCACACCTGTCCCTAACCCTACCCTTAAACTAACCCATACACCACACCTGTCCCTAACCCTACCCTTAAACTAACCCATACCACCACACCTGTCCCTAACCCTACCCTTAAACTAACCCATCCCACCACACCTGTCCCTAACTTTACCCTTAAACTAACCCACCACACCTGTCCCTAACCCTACCCTTAAACTAACCCATACCACCACACCTGTCCCTAACTTTACCCTTAAACTAACCCATACCACCACACCTGTCCTTAACTTCACCCTTAAACTAACCCATACCACACCTGTCCCTAACCCTACCCTTAAACTAACCCATACACCACACCTGTCCCTAACTTTACCCTTAAACTAACCCATACCACCACACCTGTCCCTAACTTTACCCTTAAACTAACCCATACCACCACACCTGTCCCTAACTTTACCCTTAAACTAACCCATACACCACACCTGTCCCTAACCCTACCCTTAAACTAACCCATACACCACACCTGTCCCTAATTTTACCCTTAAACTTACCCATACCACACCACACCTGTCCCTAACCCTACCCTTAAACTAACCCATACCACCACACCTGTCCCTACTTTACCCTTAAACTAACCCATACACCACACCTGTCCCTAACTTTACCCTTAAACTAACCCATACCACCACACCTGTCCCTAACTTTACCCTTAAACTAACATCCCATACCACACCTGTCCCTAACCCTACCCTTAAACTAACCCATACCACCACACCTGTCCCTAACCCTACCCTTAAACTAACCCATACCACCACACCTGTCCCTAACTTCACCTTAAACTAACCCACACCACCACACCTGTCCCTAACCCTACCCTTAAACTAACCCACACACCACACCTGTCCCTAACCCTACCCTTAAACTAACCCATACCACCACACCTGTCCCTAACCCTACCCTTAAACTAACCCATACCACCACACCTGTCCCTAACCCTACCCTTAAACTAACCCATACACCACACCTGTCCCTAACCCTACCCTTAAACTAACCCATACACCACACCTGTCCCTAACCCTACCCTTAAACTAACCCATACACCACACCTGTCCCTAACCCTACCCTTAAACTAACCCATACCACACCTGTCCCTAACCCTACCCTTAAACTAACCCATACCACCACACCTGTCCCTAACTTCACCCTTAAACTAACCCATACCACACCTGTCCCTAACCCTACCCTTAAACTAACCCATACCACCACACCTGTCCCTAACCCTACCCTTAAACTAACCCACACACCACACCTGTCCCTAACCCTACCCTTAAACTAACCCATACACCACACCTGTCCCTAACCCTACCCTTAAACTAACCCACACACCACACCTGTCCCTAACCCTACCCTTAAACTAACCCACACACCACACCTGTCCCTAACCCTACCCTTAAACTAACCCATACACCACACCTGTCCCTAACCCTACCCTTAAACTAACCCATACACCACCACACCTGTCCCTAACCCTACCCTTAAACTAACCCATACCACCACACCTGCCCTTAACTTCACCCTTAAACTAACCCATACCACACCTGTCCCTAACCCTACCCTTAAACTAACCCACACCACCACACCTGTCCCTAACCCTACCCTTAAACTAACCCATACACCACACCTGTCCCTAACCCTACCCTTAAACTAACCCACACCACCACACCTGTCCCTAACCCTACCCTTAAACTAACCCACACACCACACCTGTCCCTAACCCTACCCTTAAACTAACCCACCACCACAACTGTCCCTAACTACCCTTAAACTAACCCATACACCACACCTGTCCCTAACCCTACCCTTAAACTAACCCATACACCACACCTGTCCCTAACCCTACCCTTAAACTAACCCATACCACCACACCTGTCCCTAACTTTACCCTTAAACTAACCCATACCACCACACCTGTCCCTAACCCTACCCTTAAACTAACCCATACCACCACACCTGTCCCTAACTTTACCCATTAACTAACCCATACCACCACACCCATGTCATAATCAACCACCCATTTAAAGGGCATTATTGAACTCTGATTCTTACTTCTTGATAACCGTGTCGTCCAGCAGGTCGATTTTGTTCTGCACCAGGACGGTGGGAATGTCGCCCACTTCCATCTCCACTTTCTCCCTCCAGCTGCTGATGGCCTCAAACGAGTCTCTGTCGGTGGTGGAGAACACCAGCACACAGGCCTGAGCACCTGCAGGACCGATCACACGTCAGACATCACATGCCTCAACACAGAACACAAGAGAAACATCCCAGCATTCACAGTCGCACCTCTGTAATAGGCCTTGGTGATGGCATCAAACTCCTCCTGTCCCGCCGTGTCCCACAGCATCAATCTGACGTCCTCGTCATTAACTCTGGAACACACGCGAACAGTCTCAAAATTCATACATGCATTGGTCTAATATCTACACTCTTAAAAATAAAGGTTTTCAACTTTAAAGCACCTTTGTGGAATGGGAAGATTCGATGTATGTTGAAGGTTCTTCATGGAACCACAGATGTCAATTAATAGACTCAAGTTACATCAAAATAACGTCTTTAAAACACAAGTTACATCAAAATAATTGGGTGGAGTACAACATTTGTTGACCGGTCAAGCGGACTTACAGCTGCAATTCAGATCAGTGGCCAGCTTAAAGGAGTCATACAAGTTAGGCATCTAATTTTTTTCTTCAATACTGGTCATAACTTTAAGTTAGTTCAATAAAAAGGAGAGATTGGTCTAATTTGAATCCAAAAAGTAAGACTGACTAGCCCTTGTTGGTCAGACTAGTTCTTAAGACACAGTCTTAAAGGGTCAATTAACCCAAAAATGAAAATAGTCCCCCATTCACGGCCATTATAAAGCTTGGAAGAGCAATGATATTTTTTAATATAACTGTGTTTGGCTGAAAGAATAAAGTCATATACATCTAGGATGGCTTGAGGGTGAGTAAATCATGGGATAATTTTAATTTTGGGTAAACAACTGCTTTCGCTCTCACTTTGACTAGGCATTGAAACCGATGACGCCACTGACAGCTCATTTGTTCCTCGTTTCGTTTTGTGTGTAGATACGGTAAACCGCAGTTAACCGCACATTTTCTCTGGCATTCCCTGCCGATGACACGTGAGACGTTAATATAGCTGAAAAGAGACTGTGATCCAGGAACTACACGTTTGTTTCGTCCACTGCAATAAAAGCAAGAGGATTTTCTTTTTCCCGAAGGCGTTGCCTGAGCATCACAGCGTGTTATTAGTAATTTCCCATATTTAAATGCAAACAGGAAACGTGCTTGTTCAGAGGTTTTAAATCATGTCTCTCGGGTCAAGCTTGAGCTGTAATTACTGTAATTTAAATTTATTTCACACACACACACACACACACACACACACACACACACACACACACACACACACACACACACACACACACACACACACACACACACACACACACACACACACACACACACACACACACACACACACAGACCGGTGAATAACACTGATGATCTCTTCATCACGGCTCCAGTTAGTGGATGGGATATATTAGGCAGCAAGTGAACATTTTGTCCTCAAAGTTGATGTGTTAAAAAAAGGAAAAATGGGAAAGCGTAAGGATTTGAGTGAGTTTGACATGGGCCAAATTGTGATGGCTAGATGACTGGGTCAGAGCATCTCCCTAAAACTGCAGCTCTTGTGGGGTGTTCCCGGTCTGCAGTGGTCAGGATCTATCAAAAGTGCTGCAAGGAAGGAACAGTGGAGAACCGGCCACAGGGTCATGGGCGGCCCAGGCTCATTGATCAAAACAGACGAGCTACTGGAGCTCAAACTGCTCAAGAAATTAATGCTGGTTCTGATAGAAAGGTGTCAGAATACACAGTGCATCGCAGTTTGGAGCTGCTGACCAGTCAGGGTGCCCATGCTGACCCCTGACCACGCCGAAAGCACCAACAGTGGCATGTGAGCATCAGAACTGGACCACGGAGCAATGGGAGAAGGTGGCCTGGTCTGATGAATCATGTTTTCTTTGACATCACGTGGATGGCCGGGTGCGTGGCTTACTTTGGGAACACATGGCCCCACGATGCACTATGGGAAGAAGTCGAGCCGGCGGAGGCAGTGTGATGCTTTGGGCAATGTTCTGCTGGGAAACCTTGGGTCCTGCCATCCATGTGGATGTTACTTTGACATGTACCACCTTGAAGTTTCAACCAGCTCAACAAAAAGTGTTAATGAAAAAGCTTTAAACAAGGAAGTGTGAGAGTGCGGTTTTACAGTAAGTTCTGTGAAACAGAGTTTCAGGTTGCACTGGTTGCAGAGCTACGGCTAGAGGAAATCTGGGGAAAAGCCTATTTTATTTATGTGCTTAAAAACCTACAATGGTCCACTTGTGATGGATTAACTCAAACTGGTTTATATAACATGATAATGCCTATTAATGGATAATCTAGTGAATTAAACACAAATAAAATACTTTATTCAGAACGTGATGGGTGCAACACTATTACCAGATTATTCATAACAAAGGAATGATGATTACATCAGTGCAAAACCAGCTTCATAGTATATGAGTCTTGGGTTAAAAACAAAACTCAAAAAGTCAAAATAACACTGAAAACAACAGCCCAGCCATGTAAGACTGAAACTGCGTCGCCTGACACTTGTTTGTCCCACTATGCATTTTCACATTGTTATGTGTTTCTTTGTCATTCTCTCATGTAAATAATGTAAGGCCGTTCAAGGGTAATGCTTTGCATTGTGGGACACATATCCCGTGTGATATACTCTGCTTATTACACATTCTGGCAAATGCATTAGATCACTGGGGTTTCCCATGCAGAAAGTGTGCACTGGTTTACATACAGCAAAATAATGCATTAGTAATGATAGTATGCTCTTCCAAATGTTTTCTTGGGTTATTCAATTCCTAAACAAATGGGATTCTTCCTGCTAAAAGAGATAAAAATGCAATTGGCATTTTAAAAAACTGAGCAACAAAGAAATGAAACTAGCCTTAAAGGGTACTCACCGCTGGTAAAATGGGCTTTCAATAAAACCCGGCTGTCTCTACAGTAGAAAGGCGAAAAAAATAAATACTTTCTACCTGACTATAGAAAAAAAGGCTGTTGTCTTCCCTTTTGCCAAACAGGTAGGAAAACTTCAGCACCCATAATGCACTGGGCATGTCGCCGTCCAAGGCCACTCCCACCAGTCTGCTATGGATAATCTTACCAGAGTCAAACACCGCCTTGCTTTAGTATGAAATACTTCTTAGCGAACTTCAAGTCATAATGCTGTCGACTTGTATTGTTCCCAGTGCAAGAATTCAAAGAGTAAACGTTTAGCGGGAGTGAGTTACTGTCGGTTTCAGTGAAGATCCAGAGTGTTGTAAGCAGCGGATTAAGGCTGCAATGAAATATAAATACGGAGAGAATGGCATGAGGGTTAATCTGAGAAACCTCATGTGTTTGTAGTCAACATTTCAAAATGGATGACCATAAACACAGTTATTAAGGCCACAGGGGCCTTAAGGGGGAAAAACTGAAAGAAACTGCCGTTCCATCAGTTCTGCTCAACCCCCTCAAAGCAAAACGGCGGTAAGAAAGCTGTTGCCATAGTGTTTTAGTTTTACTATAATAATAGTGTTTAAAGAGTAGACATTTCATCCTTCGGATGAGACGTTAAAAACCGAGGTCCAGACTCTCTGTGGTCAATAAAAATCTCAAGAGTAGGGGTGTAACCCTGGTGTTCAGGCCAAATTCCCTCCATTACCTCCTCTCCTCCTAATAATCCCCATCCATTGAATTGGCTCTATCAGCCTCTGTCCTCTCCACTTATCTGGTGTATGGTGAGCGCACTGGTGCAGTTGTACTGTGGCTGCCGGCGCATCATCCAAGTTTGGTGCGGGTAAAATTATCACCATTTTAGATTCCTTTATTTGTTGGTCCATTGCGATTTGGGATCAGACTCGGACATGTATGGGCCAGGGCTCGCAAAGTCCAATGCTCCGGCTATGTGTTTTCCAGACGGGCTACCAAAACGTAAGCCCGTCGGCGAGCTGGTGAATTTTTAATAGTGAAATAACATTACTTTTTTGATCTGCTGCTTGTTTACTCTCGACTTAATATTTGAAGAGCACGCGCCTGCACGTGTGTGTGTGTGTGCGGTTCGTGCTTATATATCCACAGATTGGGTGGGCCAAGTAATAAAAAAATAAATAAAAAATCGCAAGTGGATGAGAGACAAATCATTGTGTTTGTTTGATAAAGACGTTTTGAGAGCCCTGTGAGAGAATCATTCCGGTTGCCGCTTTCAAAACAATCCCTAATGTGAACTGACCGGGGAGCAGAAGCTTATTAAATATGCAAATATTATTCAATCCCAGCCGTGGGCGCTTACTGCCAAGTCTATAGTATGACACGCCCATCAAAACCCAGCGTTCAGGAGACAGCCTCAAAACCAGTGTAGAAAATAGCCTTTTACTTATTCATTATGATGTCTTTGAAAGTAAAAACCACACGAACGTCATAAGTTGACTTCAGACAATTTAAAAAAATGAAACCAGTTCATGACACCTTTAATACTTCTACTGTTAGACCTACCCTATTTTATTTGTATCTTTATGAGATTTTATTTGCCTCTGCTTGTAAATTGTTTTAATGTTTATTTTATTAACAGCCTGTGCTGTGTGTGTAAGCTATAGTGCAATTGCCCCATTGTAAAAACAAAAATGCACTGCATGATCAGACATTTAGGTGAGATTATTATGTATATATATTTTAAAATGTCTAAAAAATGGCCCCCTCTCCCCCCGAAATGCACCAAATATCCTTAGGTACAAACATGAGGAGGTATAATCTGTAGTTTTCATGAAAGCCCTGTTAATAGATGTCTGCAAATGACGGCCGAGCAATTGTGTTCAAACTCAGAAACCAAAAGCTGTGCATGAGAACTCATCTCAAAGCAACCTGACTGAAGTGTAAAAGCATGCTTACATTATCTGTCTTTCCAGAAAGTCCACCCCAATGGTCTTTTTGTAGTCCTTAGTGAAGATGCCCTTGCAGTATCTCTGAATCATGCTGGACTTCCCGACCGCTCCGTTGCCCACCACCACCACCTTGATGGCCACTTCCATGTCCTCCTCCAGCATGGCTGGATCTGTGTGGGCTCTCACTTCACTTGGCTTAGTGCTGCTGCTGTAGGATCTTCTCAACTCTAGCCTGGTTTAGGACAGTAATTGACAGATCAGTTATAATCCCACACACAGGGGTTACTTAAATATACTTTTGCTGGCAGGATGTATAACACAACATAAAATAAATTTTAAAAAGTAGACGTCAATTCCTGCATCATGACTAGATGGTCATTATCTAGATCTAGATGGTCATTATGTATTATTTTGGGTCGGCCATGGCACATTTTCCGTCTGGGAAAAGTTTCCCACATATGATGATTTATGGTCGAACCATTAAGATTTTTTTCACTGTGATTTATAAGCACAAATAAGCAATCGCCCCCAAATTTTCCTTCCTGTAAAGCATCTGGATTTTGAGTTGTTAATTTCTATTATTCTCAGTGGTGATTGTGATGCAAATATATTATACAGTATGACTGAAATCAGCATAAACTGAAGGAAGTACAACAATGGTACAACCACCATAATGTAGAAATAGTTGATTTTAATATATTAAATATGAACATTTTAGGGATGCGGTATCAGCCGATATATGTTCATTTTTAATGTTATCGTTATCAGCCCCATAAGAAGTTTGGCCGATATATTAAAGCCGATAAATACAGTATTATTTCCTTCAGCTAAGACACTTCAGATGCGCAGTGATCACCATGATGATGGGTTTCATCAAAATATGATTGAAATTACTTAAAAAAAGAAAATACTGTTCAGTGCAACATGTGCAGCACAAGTCTGTCATATAGGCTACAAAATTATAAAGATAGCATCATAATTGTGTGCTTGGGACATGGCTTTTAAAAGTGAGACTTCTGTTTTTGTAATCAGGCTCTCAAAAATTATAACAAAATTTGGATTTAGATTTATCGGCCAATATATTGGTATCGGCTTGCAAATATAAAGAATTATCGGTTATCGGTATTGGACAAAAATGTCATAATCGGTGCATCCCTAAACATTTTAATAATGTTTTTTGGTTTGAAGGTTATGCGAATTTGGGGGAACATTCACTTAATTGTCATGAGAAGGTTTTCACGATGCAAAAATGTAAGAATATGATTTCCAAAGCAAAGTGGAATTTGATCTATTTCTTTTGGTTTTGCAGTGAAATATGACTAGACATGATTTTGACAGGTTTCATAAGAATCACTCATAAAGGTCGAGCTTTCACCTTGGTTGCAAATCAACACTGCATTGATTCAACAATTATAATCAATGAAAAAGTTGAAATGATTTTTATCAAGATACTAGAATTTCTCATTTCGATATGATACCTTGACAAATATCGGTATTCAATACCATTTTTGATATCACAGGGAAAAACCTTTAATATTATATCAATTTTTTTGCCTGAAAGTCGAGGTAATCAATATTTTCATGACCCATTGTAACAGTAATCCATATGAATCCAGCTGTTTAATCCAAGTCTTCAGAAGACACATGATCACTTTCATATTTGAAATCACCAATGAAATCTGACAACTGGCTCATAAATTGTTTCGAAAAGCTCAAATCATGACAAAAACTGTATTTCTCAGGATGGACCAAGTTTCTTTAGGAACCGGAGCTTCTAACAGCATCTGCAGTGGCGCAATTGCCGATTGGTAGGGTTGGGCATCGTTTTGATTTGAACGATTCTGATTCCGATTCTTACTTTCGATTTCGGTTCTTTTCGATTCTCAATTCTGATTCTTTGATGTCCCGTAACGCTACATTCATCTACGAGGGGAAAAAA
This sequence comes from Gobiocypris rarus, assembly GCA_023029165.1. Classification (NCBI taxonomy): domain Eukaryota; kingdom Metazoa; phylum Chordata; class Actinopteri; order Cypriniformes; family Gobionidae; genus Gobiocypris; species Gobiocypris rarus. The sequence continues at coordinate 3,595,504 of CM040927.1, forward strand.
TAATTTCAGTAACGTTGTTGTTCACCACAATTAGCAATTTGGTCAAGGGCTTTGTTATTACACTACAATCCCTTACCTGATTGTGACGAGGTAACGTTAATAACGTTGGTTAGCGCGACAGTTGGTTAGAGAGTACGAGACAGTGGACCTGCGCAGCACGTCAAACACGCTACACTCGTGAATGTGTACACCATGCAGGCGTAGGTGTTTAGTCATATTTGTAGTGCATCCTCCCATGCAAGAAATACGTTTGTCACATGTGTTGCACTGTGCAGACCCAGGTTTTTTTTAAAGTGAAATAAAGCCACGCTTTTGACCACCGCTAACCGCGCTTTATGGCTGCGACAGAACAAGCGGGGGAGGAAAGCACTTCCGGAAATCCGGTGGCCACTATGGAAACCAAAACTTGCGCGTGTAGAACCGATGATTACAATCGAAAATTTTTCGAAACATTTCCAATGGCATCGTTATTTTTTTAAACGGTTCCAAGTTGGAACCGGTTCTCGATGCTCAACCCTACCGATTGGCTCTTTAATAAAGAAGCTGCTACCATACTGCGCATTGCATTTTCTCCTTTTCATAGTCATATAAGTGCACCGTCTTTGTATATCAAAAGTCTTTAGTAATAAACAGGAAAATATGTTGCAAAATTTCTATATGCACCTCTACAAAAGACAATTGAGTCATCATTCAGCTCAAATCATGTCCATGCTGATTCAATCAAGTTAAATAACTGTGTTGGTGTTGATGTCGTTTAAGTTTGAAATAAATTTGATTCAGCTATAAAGCAGCCCTAGGGAAGACAATTTCTGCATCCCAATTAATTTACTATCCGTCCTAAAAAGTATTAAAAATTAGAATTAGTGTGTCCCAAATCATAGTATGTTGAAATGAGTATTCCAAAGATAGCCGGATGTTTTTCTATTTCCGGTTAGAATCCGAAGTGCAGCTCTATCAAAGACTTTAGATATGGGGCCTGTCCAAATACCCACACTTGCAGAAGTGCACCCCAGTTGAAAGCGAGTGCATGCAACAGGAAGTAAGTGTGCAAGACTGTCCCAGCTCTTAAAAATGCCAAGGTGCAGAGCCCTGAGCGTACACTAAACCGACAAACATATCACATCATGCACTACTAAATTATTTAGATATAACATATAATGTATGTTTGTTTTTTTTTGCATCATTTGCAATTGCTTTTTATCCCTTAATTAGAAGCACTAAAATTACTAAATTGTCGTCTGTCATAGGGAGGGACTACTGAACAGACATGTCGAAGTTTATTTTAAAATGCTAATTATTTCAAATCAAATTTAAGCTCTGTAAAAACATGCATTTTTGCAACAATACAAGTGTGTCCTATTGGGTAATGAAAAGTTCTCCACGCCCACTCGAGCACTTGGGCCAAATACAGGAAATACGTCATGTAAGTAAACAAAAGAAGTGTGTGTGATTTGGACAGGCCCATACTTTGATATCCATACACACTCCATCTAACGGCTAATATTACCCACAACCCATTGTTCAATGGACGAGGCTTCAATTAGAACTACAAGCACAAATAAAAAGTGTTAAAAAACTACAAACATGGCGGATGCGCAAGACAGAGAGGTTTAGATAAAGGAGTTTGAGTGATTAATAATCAATATCTATATGTACTGTATTTTCCGTGACTATAAGGCGCACTTAAAAGCCTTTAATTTTTTCAAAAAACGACAGTGCGCTTATATATGGATCAAGGCACTCTGTCAACATGTTTCAGTATGAAAACCAATAAAAACAATTTAATAATAATAAAATGTTTCAGTACGACTGGTAAACTACAAAGCCGCACCGCTTGCAGCATTACGGCTACCATAGTCAGTAAACACCGTACTGTGCTTTCGGATAATGACGAGGGGAGCCGGGCAGGTTAGATGCCGAATCGCCAACTGTTCAATTCGGACACTGAAGAAGAAGAATTCGAGGGATTCATGGATGGGGAATGAACTGAAAAAGTGAGCTTTACGTGTTATACGGAACTGAACAATGTGGAGTTATGCACTAACGTTTGATTTAGCGGTATCCGACTGTTTCTTTTACTTACTGAATTAAGGAAAAGTTCCTCCACGCTTGGGAGAAAAGTTAGCAAGGCTGGGAGATACTGTTTATATGCACATCAACGCTTGAACAACATTACCATGGGAGTGAACGGAGTTGTCAGAACGCTTTAATAAAGTTTGACTTTATCTGACTGTTTTGTTGACATTCCTTTAGCACAGCTCCATCTAGTGGATGCATAACGCAAAACGCAGTTAATCGCTTGACTGCAGTATCTTCTATTCTATGCACCTTATAATCTGGTGCGCCTTATATATGAAAAAGGTTCTAAAATAGGCCATTCATTGAAGGTGCGATTATAATCCGTGCGCTTTATAGTGCGGAAAATACGGTACTAGTGTTGCGCGATATACCGGTACTAGAAAAGTATTATGATACTCTGCTATTACAAACGGTAATGATATGGAGTTTTATTAGTACCGCATTTTAAGAAGGACCGCGTTAATAAGAGCTGTATTTATTTGTGTGGATGAGTGACAGCAGGAGTCAGGACGTGTGTGCAGAGCTCTCCACCGCTCACTAAACATTGGAAGAAGAAGAGTTAAATATACACGCAGCGCATGACAAAGAAAGCAACAGAAACAGATGTGCTCGCTGTTGGACTTTGATCTGAAGCGCGAGCACTTTCAGACAACATGCGATCGCGATTCAGTTCTTTCGGATTATGGATTTCAATGGTCAAAGATATGTAAATGCACATCCTGTGAGTATTCAGGAACACACAGTCGGGGGTGTCTTTAGTGGACGTGTACAGTTGAGGTGATTGGATCGGTGTTAAGACAGATCTAATATTCTGTGTGATGTTAATCAAACAACAATGAAAAAAACAAAACCACCCCATGACTGGCTACATAAGACTATGATTAATAAGTTATGTTGTCATATTATTCAATTACTTTTACTGGGTGGTATTTTGACCGTGGTATCGATTTAGTATCGGTCTCGACGTATTTTAGTCTGGTATCGTATCGAAGTCATAAGCTGCTTGTAATTATGCATAATGTTAGTAAGCTCATGTAACGTTTAGGACACTGTAAGATAAAGTGTAACCAGCTGGAGTTCTTTGAGTAACTGTCCCACATTCTTTAAGTAACGTTAATAGAACGTTCGTTCAACGTTATTTGGTGTTTAACCCTTAAATGCATGCCTGAGACGACATTAGCAACCCTCCTCCTCATTCATATTTTAAAGTTAGACATCAACCTTCTTAGTATTCCTCAATCAATCCATTTTGAACAATATAACAAGAAAAAAATTATAATTGAACGCCTGTTTTTCCTAGCCTGGCGTGGCCATACTCATACTGGCGAAATAATTTTAATATATTCATTAAGAATCAGTGTATAGTTAATTTATTGAGTGAAGACTAAGCAGTTTTTTTTATTTATTTCTTGACTTGCTATACTGTTAAATAGACCTATAGCTGAAAAATAAAGCACTGTTTTTGTCATATTGTTTGTAATTTGCATTTTTAGCTTATTTTTAAAAACAAAGATAACATAAAAAAATTGCAATTAGAAGAAGTTGTTGGCCAGCATGTTCCAGGGCAGGAACATGCTGGCCAAGTGAGTTTTTAGTTAAAAAATGAAATAAGACTATGTTTAATAAGTTATGTTGTTATATTATTCAATTACTTTTACTGGGTGGTATTTTGACCGTGGTATCGATTTAGTATCGGTATCGAGGTATTTTAGTCTGGTATCGTATCGAAGTCATAATTTTGGTAAAAACACTATACGGTACTCAATGTTATCCACATTATATTTCATCTACAACCCCATTGTGAATGTGTTAGGGCTGTAATCAACCAAAGAAAATCTTGGTCGACTGAAGTCCTGAAATTTTTGACTAAAAATGATGTTAGGAAAAAAAACGTCAAATGAATTAGCTGCGCACTGTGCGCAGTAACTTGGTATCCTTGTTGTCTGCCTAAATGATTTATAAATAAACATAAAAAACTAGTAGGCTATTTGCAGTATATTAAATCGGTTTTGACCTGAGTCTGACACACGAGTCGGTTCTGACAGCGTTGCATCACGTGCACCTGCGCAATATCACAGCCTATGATTTCCCAAAATATTGAACTATGTTGTCAACTAGTGATATCATCACAAGACCTTTTGAGGAATAAGCAACATAATTTAGACAATTGTTTTTGTCATATGCATTATAATAACTGACAGACGCTATCATTTCAACCACTCTGTGCAGCTTTTTAAAAAAAAGGAATATTTATTAAACAAGCGCAGAAACGAAATAAAGTGCATAACTGAAAAATAAAGCATAGGCTCAAAACTAATACAAATTTGTTGACATGGTAGAAGAGGGAAAACACTCTAAGTAATATACAGCAAAGTAGCCGACTTCAATCTGTCTCTCTTCTCCAGAGGGTTGGGCTAATCCAAAAGCAGTGAAAACAAGGGGGGTGTGGGGGTGGGATGTGTTGAAAAGAGACAGACTGTTACCTGTGAAACAGGGTGCTCTGGAAACGCCCCCATTAGCAATTAGTGCTTTCCACCTGATGAAATGAACGCTGCATAACTTATCGAATGCACGCGGCAAAAATCGACCAATCAGAATATTGGTCGAGCCAGAACGTATCGACTAATAATCGACTAATCGATTGGGAGATTACAGCCCTATGAACGTGTTGGCTCATTAATATGTTTAAATGCATCATTATGCAAACACATGAGGGGAGTCTCTGCATGAAAGACACACGTCTGGCAGATCAAAGTGCTACTATATTTTACTCTGATAGTAGGAAATGAAATTAAATATAAAACATAGCGGCCTGTAAAAGACGCACAGTAGTTTGTCCCAAAGCAATTCTGCTAAAAAAGTACTTTTAGGTCATACTGGGCGAACTGTGACACACACAGTTGTTTTGTCCACAGCAGGAGTCTTGAACGTGAATGCAAAAATGCAATCCAAGAATGCTGGATAGATAGCAGCGAGACACTGCCGCTTACATATTAGGTTACGCTAGCGAGGCCTCCCACGTTTCTCCTGAGTAACTGGATACAGCAGCCAGCCTGACACAACAATAACCATATCCATCTCCACAGGACACGCTTTCATAAAGACACTCGCAAATATACATATCTGTTATGTTCAGCTGGACTTCTAATACTTTACAATACAAGAGTTTATAGATAAATAAAGTAAAACATTTGTACAATGCATTTGACATTAGATTCCCTTTCGTTTAGCGTTCGGCTTTAAGAACAGAAGAGGAATCACAGCGTTGTGTCTCGACAGGTGTTTATGAGGTCTGAAGGGCTGTGTTACTGCCATGGCACTGAGATCCACGTAACCAAGGAAGTCTGTGTGACATACAAAGTGCGCTCACACACACACACACACACACACACACACACACACAGACACAGACACAGACACACACACACACACACACACACACACACACACACACACACACACACACACACACACACACACACACACACACACGTTGTGTTTTCATGTTTTATGGGGACATTCCATAGGCGTAATGCATTTTATACTGTACAAACCGTATTTTCTATCCCCCTACACTGCCCCTGCCCCTAAACCTACCCAACACACACACACACACACACACACACACTGCCCCTGCCCCTAAACCTACCCATCACAGACACACACACACACTGCCCTGCCCCTAAACCTACCCATCACAGGAGACATGCTGCATTTTTACTTTTTCAAAAACATCACTTAGTGTGATTTATAAGATGTTTTCTCATGGGGACCAAAAATGTCCCCACAAGGACAAGGATTTCGGATATTGCCATCTTTGTGGGGACATTTTGTCCCCATACCGTAGGGATTACCAGGACACACACACACACACACACACACACACACACACACACACACATGTTGTGTTTCCATGTTTTATGGGGACATTCCATAGGCGTAATGCATTTTATACTGTACAAACCGTATTTTCTATCCCCCTACACTGCCCCTGCCCCTAAACCTACCCATCACACACACACACACACACACACACACACACACACACACACACACACACACACACACACACACACACACACACACACACACACACACACACACACACACACACACACACACACACACACACACACACACACTGCCCCTGCCCCTAAACCTACCCATCACAGGAGACATGCTGCATTTTTACTTTTTCAAAAACATCACTTAGTGTGATTTATAAGATGTTTTCCTCAATGGAGACCAAAAAATGTCCCCACAAGGACAAGGATTTGGATATTGCCATCTTTGTGGGGACATTTTGTCCCCATACCGTAGGGATTACCAGGACACACACACACACACACACACACACACACACACACACGGCTGTATGGCAGGTGCAAAAACACCCTCAAATATAAATGTATGACACTCTACGAGCACCAAAACTTCAGGAGATCCTGTTTAAAGCAGCTGTTAGTGGTCAGATTACAAACATCCATCACACAATGTCTTCCACAGGATTTCATGTGTTGCAGTTAGTCCGTTTAAGAGATCTGTACTGTACTTATTACTTAATACACTAATAAAAAGTGGTAAAAACACTGGAGTATACGGCTCAAATCATCGTATCCATCACCATGTTTTTACCATGGTATTAGATGCTACTCAAATTCACTTCAAAGAATTGCAAGGAAAAAGTAGTTCAAAACAAATCTGTGCGAGATATTAAGTAGTGATATTAATGAACAACACTGTATTGTACATAGGTTAAGCTGCTTGTAATTATGCATAATGTTAGTAAGCTCATGTAATGTGTAGGACACTGTAAGATAAAGTGTTACCAGCTGGAGTTCTTTGAGTAACTGTCCCACATTCTTTAAGTAACGTTAATAGAACGTTCGTTCAACGTTATTTGGTGTTTAACCCTTAAATGCATGCCTGAGACGACATTAGCGACCCTCCTCCTCATTCATATTTTAAAGTTAGACATTAACCTTCTTAGTATTCCTCAATCAATCCATTTTGAACAATATAACAAGAAAAAAATTATAATTGAACGCCTGTTTTTCCTAGCCTGGCGTGGCCATACTCAATTCTAGTCAGAATATGAGTCTGATACTTCTCCATTGGGCTGTGATTATGGGGCGTGTTTCAACCAAGCCAGGAAAGACCTCAATTGGATAGACCCACAACCAATCAGAGCAACGGAGCGACGCGTAACGTTAGTTGTCAAATGTCAACAGAACTTAACCGCACTGTGTTGCCAAGTCTGTGTTTTTCTCCATGTCCGCGGGTTGAAGCGACTCCAATTATGTGATTATATAAACCCAGGAATGCGAATTTTAGCAGCAACCTTGCCAAAATAACATATTTTGCCAACCAAACGCCATTTTTTTTCCGGCGAACCCCTGGAAAGTTATTGTTTTGGGCTATAGTTTTGAGTAGCAATTGTGCGCGACATTGCAAAAAAACGTTGCAACCCTGTCTGCACGCGCGCTGGATTAAGTAACGTAAGAAGAAAAAGATGAGTGTACACGATCTTTGCCAGTGTTGTCATAAAAGAATTTAAGGATACACGGAGTACTTCCCAACACGATCATCATCTCTGAGAGAAATAGTGAAGGTTCAAATAGTGAAAGTTCTCCGCTTAGGATAAGAGCAAATTCAACCAAGCGCCTTTGATGACGTGGATGATTACGGTACTGTTGATCATCTGTCCATCATCGTCTAAAACCCGCCCTGATGATTTCATTGGTCCGAACAGTTTCTGGCATAATTACTCCTCTATGGATCGAGTCCAGACCGAATTGCCCGAGCAAAAATGTTGTGGGCGGGGCTAAATTCGGCTGGCATCCAGGCTATGTTTTTTCCACTAGTTTTTCGTCAAAATTGTATAAGGTCGCTAACGACCCGGGGTGTGTAAGATTGTAAGTATATATTTTTTGCACAATAATAAATTAATCTATAATGACGAAACAGGTGCAATTCACCTTTATGTCTGATACGCAATGATGATACGCAAAGTGACGTCTCACTCATAGTTACCTCGAAAAAACGAAACAATAATAATTATAATCTGCAAAACGTGAAATGGCTTAGTGATTTACTAAAAAAGTTACACAGTGTAGCTTTAAGTAACTGAATCACATTCTAAAAAGTCTTTGAGTAACTAGAACGTTCGCCCAATGTTATTTGGTGTTTAATAATGTTCTCAAATGTCATTCCGTCAACCTTCAGAAGTCAGAACTTTTAGGAAAAAAGTTTTCATAACTTAATGGAAACGTTAGAAATGTAACTGTACCACATTTAAGTAACGTTCTTTAAAGCTACACTGTGTAACTTTTTTAGTTTATTCTTAGCTAAAAACACTTAGTTCTTTCAAAAATATATGTGTTCATTAATGTATATTTACTTCTTTCAAGTAATAAAGTATTCTCGTAAGTGTATAATATGCCATTGAAAATACATACGGGTGAGGGGTTCGAATGCGCTTCGCCATGTTGCCCCTCCATCTTGAAAGTACAGTAGCCAAAGAGGGACATACCCGTAAATTCAAGCTTCGCCTTTCGCATTTTATCACTCGATGGCACCGTGTCGAATGTGAAGAGGGGGATTGCTTGAGACTGATATAGCCTATAATGTAAACTTTGCCTTACGCTAGTGATGTCGTACAACATACAGAATAACGGTAAAAGTTACTTTACTAAGATTAGCTTGCATTCGTCTGGGAACCTGATCGCTGATGTTAGCAATGAAATGGTAAAAAATAACGAAAAGGTAAAACTATTATTAAGTTTACATAGATGTCATAACCTACATGTTAACTGACAAATTAAATAACTGCAAATTATAATAGTTTTCTAAAGTAACCTCATCACTTGACCGAACTGGAAGCCATGTTAATCTTGGACTAAATCAGCCACCGTAGGAGTTAAAACGAAATCGGAATTGAGAGGAACAGAAACTAATATTCACTGGATGGTCATATACCTTTTCACCGCTAGATGGGGGAAAATATCACACAGTGTAGCTTTAAGTAACGTTAAGAGAACGTTCGTTCAATGTTATTTGGTATTAACTAATGTTCTGAAACGTTTTTTTTCCCTGGAATATTTTAGCTTTGATCAAATGTTTTTTTTTTTTTTTAAAGGTTATTTTTTCAGAGAACCTTTAGAACGTAATGTTTGCAGAATGAACAGATAGAACGTTTCGAACGTTCAGAGAACTTTCAGGAAAACCCGTTTTCACGACTTAATCGGAACGTTAAGAAAATGTTCTTAGAACATATGATGCGTTACCGTTAGTTGTGGTGGTACAGTGATGTATTTTATGAATTATTATTAATAAATAGCCTATGTGGATGGTACTTAAAATTATCCTATGGTACATTTTGTTACAGAGAGAGAGAGAGAGCGGTGTCTCACCTGCATTCGTGTTACCAGGTTACATTGTTTCGTCTTTGAAGATCCGACACAGAATAAACACGAGCAGTCCAGGAGCATCCAAACACACAGCTCTAGTGATTTATGAACACACACCTCTGCTGAATGTAAATATAACACGGCAGCAGCTGCATGAAGAGTGTTTTATAAGTCCGCACAGTTTATCAAAGGAGTGGCCTCCTCCTCCTTCTTCTCTGCTGTCTCTCTCCCGCTTTAGTCTGGATGATCCAAAGTCAAACAGGCTCTAAAGAACCAAATGTCAACAGACACAGATGCGAACAGAAATAGCAGAGCGTCTTAACGTGGTTTGCGGTCATTCGCGACTCTGTCTTCGCGTGTGTGTCTCATCTGTTGACCGCAGCAGCAGTGCCGTGAAGCGGGAGACCACTCTGCCATATCGGTCTGTCGCCCACCAAAAACACCCTTTTCAAAATAAAAGCCTTTCGTCATATATTCATTTATTTAAAGGCACAATATGTAAGATTTTTGGATTAAATATATATATATATATATAAGAAAAAAACTAGAAGTTTTATATATTTTGTTGACTTGTGTAGGCCTACTTACATTATCCCAAATGTTTCCAAGAATGTTTAAAGCCAGAGAAATAAGCAATTTTAACGAGGACACAGACTGTGTTGCCTATCAATGACATCATACCCGTGTTACACTCGATTTTGTGGGAACTATGGAAACACCAAATCCGCTTTAATATCTGATGTGTTTTATTAGACAGGAGAGAAACAGTTTGGATCATTCATGGACAGAAACTTATGATTGTTCTCCAGCTCATTGATTAAATCTGGTGTTTGTGTTACTCAAATCCTGGGTCAGACGTAACAACCCAGTGTTTGGGTAGTTTTTGTATTATCCAGATCCTGTGTTTTTAGCCTGGATGCCAGCCGAATTTAGCCCCGCCCACAACATTTTTGCTTGGGCAGTTCGGTCTGGACTCGCTCCATAGAGGAGTTATTATGCCCGAACAGAAACTGTTCGGACCAATGAAATCATCAGGGCGGGCTTTAGACGATGATGGACAGATGATCAACAGTAACGTAATCATCCACGTCATCAAAGGCGCTTTGGGTTGAATTTGCTCTTATCCTAAACGGAGAACTTGTTCGTATATGCGTTCACCTTCACTATTTCTCTCAGAGATGATGATGGTGTTGGGAAGTACTCTGTGTATCCTTAGATTATTTTTGTACAAAACTGCCAAAGATCGTTTACACTCATCTTTTTCTTCTAACGTTACTTAATCCAGCGCGCCTGCAGACAGGGTTGCCACGTTTTTTTTGCAATGTCGCGCAATTGTACTCAAAACTATAGCCCAAAACAATAACTTTCCGGGGGGGTTCTCCAGGGAAAAAATGGCGTTTAGGGGGCAAAATATGTTATTTTGGCAAGGTTGCTGCTAAAATTCGCATTCCTGGGTCTATATATCACATAATTGGAGTCGCTTCCACCCGCGGACATGGAGAACAACCCGCGGGAAAAACACGGACTTGGCAACACAGTGCGGTTAAGTTCTGTTGACATTTGACAACTAACGTTACGCGTCGCTCCGTTGCTCTGATTGGTTGTAGGTCTATCCAATTGAGGTCTTTCCTGGTTCGGTTGAAACACGCCCCATAATCACAGCCCAATGGAGAAGTATCAGACTCATATTCTGACTAGAATTGAGTATGGCCATGTCAAGCTACTGTGTTTTATTAGACAGGATAGAAACTGTTTGGATCATTGATGGACAGAAACTAATGATTGTTCTCCGGCTCAACACAGTAAAGGCTGATTTATACTTCTGTGTCGGACCTACGCCGTATCCTCTACGGCGCAAGTAACGCGTTGGTTTTCATTTAGGCCGGAGACACACTGCAAGCGTGGGGCGTTGGTGTTAACGCTTCTCATTTACTTTGAATGGGTGACATCATGCGTTGCCGAACTGAATTGTGGGCTCCATCGCTTCGCTTCACTCGCGTTGCAAGCGGCAGAAGTTGAAGATTTCTCAACTTTTCAAGCGCCAACGCAGGCGTCATCCAATCAGATCGCCGTATGCAAATACCCTAGAGCAGATGTGTGATTGGCTGTTGTCACTATAACGGCCAAGCTTCAGCCACGCCCTTCGTCAAGCGTTAATGCCGAAGCCCCTGCAGCGTAAGCGCGCATCACACAGCCTACGGCGTACACCCGGCGCAGAAGTATAAATTGGGCTTTAGTGTTATTGTTGTTTAAATCTGCTATTCTTGATTTACCGCGAGTAGCATGTTTTACCGCCAAATATGATCTCTCACTGCAGTGTGAACAACTGTCTCATAGTAGCGCTGAGCGAACGCAGTCACATTATAACATAACTTTAACACACTCAAATGTGTGTGATATGATAAAGCAGCGCTGCGTTACCCCACACACACACACGAGCAGATGAAGAGGAATCGCTCGTCTGACAGAATAAAAGCTCCATCAAATCAAGACGCCTGAAAATTACATATCGTTGTTACTGCAAGATCTCTTCTCTGATGAAGTGTTAACTGGTGCGAGAGTGGGACACATTCGACCAATAGCAAACCACAACCATCCGTCATGTCCCGTCCTACATGTTTTCTTGTTCTGGAAGCCGCTTCACTCGGATATACGACACAATATAGAAGAAAACACCATTGCAACCTCTGTTTCATGCTGACTTTATTAAACTGGCTGACCATTTTGGTTGGAGCAAGATGGCGGTACACCATCTTTGAATGAAGTTCACGAAAATACAGCAAGGTTTGTTAACTCTGCTTATAAAAACATCCTGAACTTCCCACTGGTATTCACGACTTCGTGGTGGCGTTCATCTCATAAATACGATCTTTATGACATGACTTGAACGCACCATTACATAAGATTCGGCATGCCTTGATGCCTTCCTACCTTGAAAATTGTCCTGGCAGCATTTTCCAGGTTTCGGACACATGTTAATTCATACAAGGTAAATCATGCTAATTCATGCTAGCAATTCAAACTTTCAGACAAGGCTTTTACAAGCCAACTTCAAAGTTTTTTTATTCATATAGTTTAAATTACAATTATAATTTAGTTTGTTTATAATACTGTTATAAGCTGTGTTGGGGAACACTACTTTAACATAATGCATTACAATATTGCGTTACTCCCTGAAAGTAACTAATAGCATTATATAATTACTTTTGCGTTACTTTTTTCACCTAGGGTGGGCTTGCTTGTGTTTTAATTTATTTATAAATATATACTGTATATATAGCCAAATGTAAAGGCAATCTTGGTTATCAATACTGGTTATAAAACTACTTATATGCATTTTTAAATTTAATTAAGACGTAGTTAAATACAAGTTTCCATATAACTCCGAAAAGAAAAACCATACAACCCAATTTTAGCAAAAATTATAAAATTGTATTTAGGAAGTCACATATGATTTCAGTACAGAGCAATGAGGAACAACTCAAAATCTTAAATCAAATACTGCTGTTGTCTGATGTTTGACTGTTTTATTTGATATGTTAAATGCATATATAGATATATAAAATGAAAAAAGGCCCATATCTTCTTCAAACTGTATATAGAGTGCCAGAGTTAATCAACAGCTAGAGTAAAGAAGCAGAAAGTCACATGGTTTATTGCAATTAAAACATCTCAACTTAAAGAACATCAAAAACACATTATATACAGACAAGTTAAAACATTAAAAAAATAACAACTTTGCATGAACACACACACACTTTCCTGGAAATACCCATCTTGATCAACAGTGTGCTTTCAATGCATTGTATGTAACGTCAGTAAAAGGTTTTGGCAAATGCATACATGTGAATGAGAATGCTTTGTACAGTTAGTATGCAGTGGGATTGTCAATTTAACTTGGCTATTGAGGGAGCCTTTTTACAGCCATCATGTCTGTATAGAGACTCCTACATTCTTAAATCTAGATTAAGTGCAACATTAGCCTTGTTTTTCAAAGGACGTAAAGCTTTTAAAATTAGGGAGGGAGGGGGGCATAGTAAGGTTTAAATACAAAGTGCATAAAGTAAAAAAATAAAACATGCCAGTTTTTCTAAACATGACATTACAACTACATCATGAAATGTTGGCGTTCAGAATAATGCTGTAAGTTCTTCTTATACAACCTACATGAGTGTGAGCCGGGGAAATGTACACTTACTGAGGAGCTTTTGGCAGATTATAAATGCAGCCTGTTATTATTATTACGAGATGCACATGAATATGAACTTTACATATGTAACAGATTAAATACATCACTGTGCAAAAGTCTTAGTTGGTAAAAGTCACGTTGGTATTTTCACAGGAAAAATCATTTTGCAATTAATTGTAATCCAGTGAGATTTCTTTTTTTTTTTCTTCTATGCACAAGAAGTCTGACAGCAGCCGGTCTGATCTCAGGATCATCGAGTCTGTGTGTGATTACATGAAGAAACTGAGACAGACTAAATCCAGAAGAACTGAGGAACGTCTCCCAGACACTTGAGGAAACCTTCCTGCAGAACTACAGCTCTGGGAAAAGTTCAGGCACTCGTGAGAATGCTTTAAAGAGAGAATGCGTTCAAAAATAATAACATAGCTTTTATATATGAATGAACTTCTGTTAACTAAATCAAATGGATATTTGGGGTGAGCACCCTTTGCGTTTGAAACGGCTTTTATCTCCTGCATCTCTTCCTACACCTGTTCCTGTAGTTCTGCAGGAAGGGTTCCTCAAGTGTCTGGGAGACGTTCCTCAGTTCTTCTGGATTTAGTCCATCTCAGTTTCTTCTGTTTCTTCATGTAATCACAGACAGACTCGATGATGAAGATGAGATCAGATCTCCATGTGGAGCAGAGAGACTATTGTCAGACTCTTTATGCTTACAAAAATCTCACTGGATTATTGAAATTAATGGAAATTAATTTATAAATGTAAACTGATATTTCCTACTGACACACTACAGCAAAAGATATAAATAACTGGCTTAAACACACTTTCTGTGTATAAAAATACGAGCGAGCCTAAGACTTTTGCACAGTACTGTATCTGCATGGGAACGTGCATACAAGCGAGATATTCATCTTTCATCTTACAGTTCTGGAAAAGCCTTTGACAAACAAGTTCTCCACTGTGAAACCTACCAGAACTTCAAGTGCCTTAAATGTATGCTTTGATCTATACATGCGTTTCATGACAAAATAATACAATAAAGTTATGGCTCATAAGCACACACACACACATCAGCAGCCTTGACGGATAGTTTCACAGGCAGGAGTGCGTCAGATGAGTTTTGATGTTGTCGATTGGGAATACAGCAAATGTGAATTGGAAACGGCTCTGTATACGAGTGCATTTCAGCAATTTTTCTTTGATTGGTGGAGCGTCATATTTGCAGTTCCCTTTGAAATCAATGGGTTCACATCATTGTCTGATGCAACATAAACTCTTAGAACTGTCTGTAAAAATCGACCTTGTTAATATTAAGGAATTTTCAGTATTATTTGTTCTGTATTTTCACCCATAATTTAAATTATGCATTTAAGTGTGTGTGTTTTAGGATTTAAGGAAGTGTCCGTAAACTTAAGGGAAAAAGGTTCTGGTAATTTCCTGACAGGATATTGTCCATTTACACAAATTATTGCATTTTGAAGTCACTAATGGGGAACTACCTGATTTTTGTTTTATCCAGTACTTTTATTGCCAGGTTTGCATGTAATAACAGGATTATTCAATATGCTGATTTTTGGGAGTGTGCATGTAAACGTTCCCACTGTCTAAACTACAGCATCACAACAAAACTAGATGGCTCTCACCATAATTAGAAGATCTACACTGCCAGACAGCTTTGATGGCTTTAAACGGAGCGATGTAGCATCTCCTTACAGTGAACACAACCCAAACCTGCTGGATCGGTGTGTGTGAAATTGCTAATGGACCATATAACGATTTCATCAATTGACTTGGTGTGAACACAAGACATTGAGAGTTTTCCCATTGTCGTTCTTGCACATGTTCTGGCCTAAATTACTGGTGGCCGTGGGCCGTATCCCTCAGCAAAGTCCTCTGTACCCACCTCTAGCATGAATTTGGGACTGTCATAGTCAGACGACTGGTGGCCGAAGCCTGTAGAGTCATCATCGCTCACATCCACTTCAGGACACTCAGATTCATCCACTTCTGTGTTAGCAAGGTCAGTGTTGGTTTCGCAGTCTTTCTCATCTGGAAGAACGGGGGAAGAACCATAGCTCAGTAGGGGTTTGTGTCCATCAGATGTCGTTGGAGAAATGTCGGTTGGCTCGGTTTGGGAAAAGGGGACTGTTGAAGACTGGCCGGTCATAAAGCTCCGCTGCTGATGGACAGGAGAAAAAACGGTTAGTCTTGGCACTGCTGATAGTACTACTAAGCAGGAAGTCACTAGACACTGAGTACAAAACACTGCTGCATAAAAGCCTTTAAGGAACAGCTCATATTAAATGTTTAAACAGTCATAGTTTACTGAAATATCTTCATATTTGTTCCAAACATGCACTGTTAACCTCATTGTGTTCGGGTCATTTTGACATTTGAGTCTTTTAATTTTATACGTTTTGTATTTTTTGTGAGGTTTTTCCCAACATTTCAACACTGTTGGTGTTCCCTACATAAAGTAGCTTTTACATTTCTCATTATGCTATATTAATCACCAAATATTGGATTCAATCTTTTTGTCAGCTTGTTTTCTTTCAATTAGGACAGGTTTTGTTTTTAATATAGCTGATCGATCGTAGGTCTTATTCATCTGAGCTCAGTCTTTGAGTGAAAAAAAGCATAATTTGTGGATCATTTTGTACATTTTCCATAAAATATGAAATGGCACTGTTTACCACACTAGTGTGCTTCAATGTTTAACCAGGAATTTTGTTTAAATATGCTTTAATTTTGTACAAAATGGCAATGACTTGTTGTGTTCACAAACAAAAATGAACAGCCTACAAAAACAAAATCAATATTATTAATCAAAATTATAAACTCAATCAATCAAATATAAGTCAATTTGTTTTCTTTCAATTAGGGAAATGTTTTGTATTTATCTTTGAAATGAATTGATCATAGGTCTCGCTGATCTGAGCTTATATTGGTCAAAAATGACCGGCCATTGAAAATGAATGGGAGAGTCGAAAATCAGAGCAACGATTAACGTTCAGGAGCGTGTTCGTCATGCTCATGTTCACATATGTTCATGTGTGCTTGCAAAAATAAAGGCTTATGACATGTGCATGTGTACACACACGCACCTCAAATCAGTGAGGCTCAGATCAATGAAGCCTATGGTTGATCAGTTTGAAAAAAAAGAAATAGAAAGTTAAAGGACTCAAAGACACCAACCAGAACTTCAGGAACTTTGGGCATTTTGGACCACTTCTTGCAGAGGACCCGCACAAAGCCTACGATAATGAAGACCATCACACACAATCCTCCCAGCAAAGCCACGATTAATCTGGTGTGGTCTACAGAAAAGAACATTTCAATGAAGACATCTGCTCTAGTACTCACAAAATACTGACTTTATTAGAAGGTAAAGTTCTACACCACTATCAGCATCAGACAGAACTGGAAAAACCTGCCACTGCCTGGACAGATAGCGCCTTAAATAGTCATTTTTCAGTACTGAATGAATTATAAATATATACACCGAAATATAGGACAGGTGAAGTGAATAACACTGATGATCTCTTCATCACGGCTCCTGTTAGTGGGTGGGATATATTAGGCAGCAAGTGAACATTTTGTCCTCAAAGTTGATGTGTTAGAAGAAGGAAAAAAGTTTGACAAGGGCCAAATTGTGATGGCTAGACGACTGGGTCAGAGCATCTCCAAAACTGCAGCTCTTGTGGGATGTTCATCAAACAGATTAACTACCACAGATGGGTGGATGGGCGGTTAGTTGAAATCGCCTCAGGTAGAAATTAGAAATCGTGTTCGTGGAGGCACTTCGGTGTTGACATGGCCTTCAAATTCCCCAGATCTCAATCCAATCGAGCATCTGTGGGATGTGCTGAACAAACAACTCTGATCCATGGAGGCCCCACCTCACAACTTACAGGACTTAAAGGATCTGCTGCTAACATATTGGTGCCAGATACCACAGCACACCTTCCGGGGTCTAGTGGAGTCCATGCCTCGATGGGTCAGGGCTGTTTTTGCAGCAAAAGGGGGACCAACACAATATTAGGGTCATAATGCCCGATCGGTGTATATATATTTATATATATTCACAACATTTATCTTGCTTAAGCCAACACCTTGCATTTTTTCCCACTGAGCTTGATGCAATGCATTATGGGATTCTCCACCAATAATATGTATATGGTGCTACAATTTGGCCAAATCTATGTAGGCAGCATACGTGATACTAAATTATATTGCAGTATCTATAGTACATATAGTATATTACATACATTACAATAATGTGCAGCTTCTGGCACAGAAATAAAACTCTTCACCTTTAAAATATGTTACAACAAAAATCACCCCTTATTCCCTAGCAATATTAGTGGTGTCTGAAACCATAGTGGAGATTATCTCAATCCCAGAATGCACCTCAATGTACATTTAAAGACTTTAAACGACTGGAAAATAATCATAATACACTGTTAGGGTCATGGAATGCTTGTGATGAAATTGTTTAAAGGGGTCATGAATTGAGAAATAAAATTTTTGACATATAAGAGGTCATTATACTATAAGAATATCCTATAAGTTTCAGAAATGAAAACTTCCTTATATTGTAACTAAGCCCAGAGAACGACTCCTTGCGGAATGAGCGGTGAAACACTCAGTTTCAGTCGATCTCATGTCAATGTCGAGTACCTAGAGAGTAGTATTGCATCCTTCATATCTCCAAAAAGTCTTTAATTTTATTATATTTATAAAAGAAAGATACGCTGTTCCGATTCTTTCCGAATAAAACCGAGCGGCTGGAGGCGTAACGTGTGAGCGGAGCTTAAGAGCCACGAGCGCTCGCAGCTATTGCGTTGATAGCATCTGAAAGCTGTTACATCCTTAAACATGGAAAAGAAAAGTTATCATAAATAAACCATGGCTATCAATCAGATTCAACCATACATATATGATCCAGAATCTGATCCAGAGGCTGAAATTGAACCGGAGCAGCAGCGACAGCAGGACAGCTATGTGGTATGTACTGTAACTGTATTTGCTTAGCGGCTTGTCGCGAGTACATTTGTGTGTATTTACTCGTGGTTTATGAGGACATGATTTGGTTTATGGACTCTTGTATGCAGTTAAACATTAGCAGTAACAAGCAGAACGGTTTTGCACGTCAGACTAGTGTTTACATAGAAAAAAATGGCATTGTAACGCATTTCAAAGAAGAAGCGCTTTGTGTGAACAGGTTTAATGTGTTTGGGCTGGTTTTACCTTCCGGGAGAAGAGCCTGTACAAGGAAATTCCACCCCATTGACGTCACAGACCCATACTCGAAAAAGACTTTCCGAAACTTGTGAGAAACCGGCATGGGAATCCAAGTCTTTAACAGTGTAAAAAACTCAGTATGCATGAAACAGCATTCCACCCAAGGGGGTAATCCAGCCCCCGGAAAGCGTACCTTCCGTAGGGGCAGCCATTGCTAACCAAGCCATCTCCTGCTGTTAGCATCCCATTGACTCCCATTCATTTTGGCGTCACTTTGACAGTGAATAACTTCACATCTGAGGCGTTTAAAGACTCCATTTGTCCAGTGTTTATTTCTTAAGAAACACGACAATGTATAATAGGCTCCATTACCTTGTATCTTACACTATCGCCCAGTAGAAGCCGTTTTTGTAAAAATAGGCTAACGATTGCGTCATAACCAACGCGATTCTGTCGTACAGTAGAGATATTACCGTATAGGCAGGAGGAGAAGCTCGCAGCCAATATTTTACTGTCTATGAGACAATCGGGGGGACGTGGAGGCATGGAGTCTGATAAAGTCAAGGCAGAAGCATGGGGAGAAGCCCATAGAGAGCCAAAATGCGTTGGATTCGCTGTGTTTTGATGTTAAAGAGCATCAACAGTAACGCATTCGTTATTGTTGATGGAAGGCTTGTTTGAGATGCATCGGCGCTGTGCAGACCAATCGCCGTATGACATCAAAGTACAGCGAGAGCATACGGCACCTTATGCTTTTGAAACGCACATGCTGTATTTTTATATCATAAGTGGATCGCTCTGCGCAGCGCCGATGCATCTTGAACAAGCCTGGTGTGTTTCAGTGTGTGTTTCCTGCTGCCTCGCTAGCGTTGCTGAGAAAGATGAGATGTATACAGTGATGTCAGACCTGGCTCTGTGGTGGCTCTCTAGCCAGTGGAAAGGCAAACCGGTTCTTAGAAGGCTCGTCAGTCGAACCAACTCCGAACAGGCACTAGCACTGACTCTGAACTAGCACCCGGTAGGGGTATGCGATATATATCGTCTGCGATAATATCGTAATTGTTGTTTTAACGATGTGCGATCCGACACTATTGAGTATATCCCTCACACACACCTAGAGGGTGCACGCATACTGGGTTTTTGAACGAATCAATTGAATCAATGATTCAATTACTATGATAGATTAAGAGAGTAAAATGCTTCGTTGCTTGAATGAATCAGCTGTTTGAATGAATCGGTTGAATCTCAATGACTCACTCATTAAACGTGACTTGCTGCCACCTACTGGCGATTTGAATTTCACAGTTAAAGTATCTTCACATGTTTTAAATAATTTCAAATATCAATATTATTCAAAATTTTGTTTTAAACATCAAAACATTATTTATGCATAACTGCAGGATATTAATTTATCACTTCTGAGCTGTGTAAATGATCGAAATGCCACTTCAGATGCAGCTTCTGTGTTTCCTCCTCACTGCAAAGATACATTTTGTTGATACAATTATTATTTAATTTGATGGTAACAGCCCTATTGTGGCTTATTATAATTCTTTTTTTTTTTAATTTATGAAATTTACACAAAAGATGTAAAAAAAATTAATTTATCAAGGTAAAAAATATTATTTCTGTCACTTCTGTGAACTGACCACCACACAGAATATGAAGAATATCATAAACTTTAGGAGTCAGCTGACCATTGGAAGCCCTACACCTGCCGAAGTACCAGCACAAAAACACACTCAGCAAAATATCGTCTAATTATCGTTATCGAGAAAATCCCAGAAAATATAGAGATATCTTTTTTTGTCAATATCGCACACCCCTAGCACCCGGTTCATGCTGGTGGAAAAGGGGTAAATGTGAGTAACCGTGTTCATTCTAATGCCTGATCTGAGACCAGTCTCAATCTTACCCATATCTTTAGCATCCCGATGGCTATATCTGAGAGTTAAAGACGAGTTCTCACACACTATCTGCACTTAATAGCACAATACGAAAGCTGCACTGCATTAGGAAAAATGAAGAAAGTGAAATAAGGATTTTACCGGGCTCAGGCTGCAGCTGAGGGACACAGATGTTTCTGGAGGTATGTGTAGGAATAGCAGCGATCTTCCCTTCAAACCTCAGCTCAACACACTGTCCGGCCACACTTCGGTTAAGGTGGATTTTTGCAGTGCACAGATCCTCATCCTCAAAACATGAGGCTGCAAACATTTCCTGTAGATGGAGAATAGAATAGAGTCATTTTAGGAAAGAAAAAAAAATCAACATGCAATAACACCTCTTTCAAAGACTGCATTTCTGACCTGACCATATGTGACCGTGTACTTGAATTCCTCATCCAGAATATCCTGATTATAAAATATGGAAGGGTGCAAAAAGGATGCTTCAATCTCATCTTTGTGGACAGTCGTATTTACAGCTGGAAAGTCCAAAGAGCCTGGAAAATGCACAAGCCAATATTGCTTAAAACAATTCAAATAACAAGGAAAAATAGAAGTCATCTGGCAAGAGACTACGGCAGATGAAATTCCAACACTAAAATGGCATTCAAATAGATTCACATTTCCTGAAGGAAACAGCAGTGCTTGCAAGGCACAAAAATTATATATATATTTTTTTCGGGATTATTAAATATTAATGACATCATCACTAGAGGTGTAACAATACCGTATATTACAATATAAAAATGTGATTGTAGCGGTGATGTGAATGATATGAACGCTGCGTTTAAGTCCCTCGCTAACTTCCCTCCATCTCGTTCACTCGTCTGTACGTTATTGCTTACTTTATTACATTATAATATACGTTACTGCTGCACTACTCGCAGAACCCTTGCAATGTGTTTAAACTGAACACCCTTGATCACTTGGAATGATTTATTATTTATTTTCTTATGAATAGAATAGAATAAACACCATTCTATTGACCTGTGTGTATGCTTGGACAAAAATTACACAAACGAAAATAATAATACAACCAACTATAACAGTCAGATTAAGGTACTTATACTTGTAGGATACTTAAGATACATGAGCTGAGCAAGGCCACTGGAGCGATTGTTAATAAAATGAACGCAACACATGCCTCGCAAGCAGCGGGACTTTTATTATGCCACAGTCGCCGGCACCATTTCCGCTTTTCCATTCATGAGTATGAGGTAACACAGCTCTGTATATATGATCAAGTTATAATCAGAGAACTTACATTTATATTTATGCGTTTTCTCATTATAATAGTCTTTGCTGTAGGTGAAATCAATGGAGGCATTTCCTGATTTCTCTTGTCCAGCGTGTGCAGTCACAGACACAACGTAATTATCAGACCCATCGGTGCTGTATTTGCTGATATCAAGGTACGTCTGGGAAGTGTTAACAGTTTGGGAATCACTAGAGATAAATGAGACAGAAAGAGGGTTTGTGATTAAGACTTTTTTTTTTTTTGGGAAATTTGGCGACACACATACCTTTCATAAGGTTTGACCAGTACACTGAACCTCAGCGGGTCAGCTGGATTACTGTAGTTCCAGTACAGCACGTTCACAAAGTTGTGACAGACAATACTGACGTTTGTTGGAGAAGGCACTGTAGAAAAAAAAAAGATTCTCATTTAGACACCATTACAAACTCAAAACTCATGATTACAACAATTCCTTCCAATATTGCTTAATGGGTACTGAAATGTTCGTCATGAAACGGTCACCTCTACGATCAAAGGTTTGGAGGTTTGAATCATATGATCTCTAAAAGCTTATGCTTAAATGCTCGAAATGAGTTTAGCAGACAAATATACATTTTGACAACATTCAAATGTCTTTTCAAAAGTAAGTTTTAATAATATAAAACTAACAAGAGTCACAAGGAAAAATATCAGCATACACAGAAACCGTAACCCTCCACACCCCCTAAAACCAGCAAACCACCAGACCAGCTAAGACCAGTTTAGATAGGAATAGGCTGTTTTTATATTTCATCAGGATACATAACACACATGGAAGTATAATGGGAGTTATTAGATCGTTTTGCTGAACCTACAATCTAAAAAAACACAAGGTTATCTTTTTCTTGGGGTTATTTTTTCAAATTTGTTTTCAAACGTACACTATATTGACCAAATTTTTTGGACTTCTGCCTTTACATGCACATGAACTTTAATGACATCCCACTCTTAATCCGTAGGGTTTAATATGGAGTTGTCCCACCCTTTGCAGCTCTAACAGCTTCAGCTCTTCTGGGAAGGCTTTCCACAAGGTTTAGGAGTGTGTTTATGGGATTTTTTGACCATTCTTCTAGAAGTGCATTTGTGAGGTCAGGCACTGATGTTGGACGAGAAGGCCTGGCTCGCAGTCTCCGCTCTAATTCATCCCAAAGGTGTTCTATCGGGATGAGGTCAGGACTCTGTGCAGGCCAGTCAAGTTCCTGCACACCAAACTCACTCATCCATGTCTTTATGGACCGACGCTTTGTGCACTGGAGCCATGTTGGGACAGGAAGGGGCCGTCCCCAAACTGTTCCCTCAAAGTTGGGAGCATGAAATTGTCCAAAATGTCTTGGTATGCTGAAGCATTAAGAGTTCCTTTCACTGGAACTAAGGTGCCAAGCCCAACCCCTAAAAAACAAACCCTACACCATAATCCCCCCTCCACCAAACTTTACACTTGGCACAATGCAGTCAGGCAAGTCCTGTTCTCCTGGCAACCGCCAAACCAAGACTCGTCCATGGGAGAAGCGTGATTGGTCACTCCAGAGAACACGTCTCCACTGAGGTCCAGTGCGGCGTGCTTTACCCCACTGCATCCCACGCTTTGCATTGCTCTTGGTGATGTGAGGCTTGGATGAGCTGCTCGGCCATGGAAACCCATTCCATGAAGCTCATCTGAAGGCCACATGAAGTTTGGAGGTCTGTAGCTATTGACTTCTGCTCACTGTGACCCTCAGCATGCGCTGACCCCACTCTGTGATTTTACGTGGCTGAGTTGCTGTTGTTCCCAATACCTTTGGGAGAGTCCCAATACCTTTAGCAATAAAATGCAAGTTATTAAATACTTAACTTTAAAAAAAACTATGTCTTTTAACTGCATACACTGTATAATTATTGAGTTGTCATTCTTTTCTGTGATTTTTCATTCATTTACACGTTGTTTTAACTCTTGCCTATTTTTTTGTGCATTCCTGGATCTTCCTGCTTATTAATAAATGTTCAACTTTTGATTATTGCTGTTGCCTGTGTTGTTAATTTTGTGTGTGATTTTAATTTAACATATTTTGAGTTTGCTTTAAGCAATATAGAAATTTTAATCAATAGTTGAGTTCAATAAAACAACCCAGCATGTTGGGTCAAACATTTAACCCACCACTAGGTTTGTCCAATTTTGACCCAGTGCTGGGTTGCCAAATGTGTATTTGTGAAAAATAGGCTTGCTTCAGATAAATACATGTGTGTTTTTTTTGTTTGTTTTTTTGCATTAGTCTGCTATTTCAGGTAAATGGGGTGATTCTAGTCTGAGGAAGTGGCTGGTATTCACAGGAAATGCAGCTCTTGCCCAATATGAAGACGTCAAACACACTCGAGACATTCTGGTGGACTAGATGCTATGGCTCAATAATTTTAGCTGAGCTTTTACAAAGTAAACTGAGTGACAATGTTGGTTATGACGATAACTCTTATGTGAGAGGAAAAAAGACAATCTTTTAAGCCATTAGAGGAGTCAACACAGCCATAACTGGGAGATTTCTTTACTCAACAGTCTTCTGATCTGCTTTTCTTTATAAACAGTGGCATGAGCCGTTTTTTAATGTTAAACCATATGAACATAACGTTAGCAAGAAACTAACAGCATCTACACAGTATTTTGACTGTGTGACAGATGAGCTCATAATGTGGTTTCTGAATAGCAATTATGAGGGAAAAAAAGCCAAATTATCAATGAAAATCAACCTAATAAAAAAATCTGACTTGCAAACGTCCTTGAGAAAACTTTGCTGGAGAGAAGTGAAATTTAGAAAGCAGAAATCAGTTATTGCACATGAGAGGAAGTTCAGTGCTGTTAACAGTGCTTACTAACAGTTTAGTTTTTATTTCAATGAGAGTATATTTTGCCTTGTCACAGAACTGAGATCACATGCCAGATTGGTCCTGTTTTATCTTGTCCCCCGACATTATTCTTTCGGGTAAAACAATTGGGTTTTATTTGTGCCTTGTGTGTGCGGGGATTGTAAAACAGCAATAATCCACTGGAGGCCGTTGATTTTAAAAGCCTGCGTTTAATTTTCGTCCAGTTATTCAAGCGGTTATCCGCCGCTGTCGAACAAAGTCGAAGCTCACACTGATTGCAGCTGTAACCACGTGTGATCAGTGACATTTTCACACCCGCTTCCATCAGACCTAGCTGTGGTTTTACTGTGACACAAGTGTGAAAATAAAACCAAAGTCTCTGTGCCACGTTATAACACCCATACTGTACATTCAACAACAGACCCAGGCCAAAACATCGGCTGACTGACTGGCACATTGGCGCAAACAAGAATAGAGAAAGAAATACGAGAGATAGAAATTAAGGAATTAAAAGAACAACAGGAAGGAAGTGAAAGAGCACGAGCGAGAAATGAGAGAAAGATTCTCACACAAACACATGGGGAAAAAACATGCAGTCACATAAACAACATCTTAAGTACTAAACCCAAACTACATTCAACAGAGACCCACTGCAAACCGGTCCTGTAGAAATACTAAATGGAAATATAATACCAGCAAAGAGAAACCTAAAGTGAGAGAGAATCTGGCTGCAAGCCATGAGATGCTCATAAAAGCAAGAGAAATGCAAGCACATGCGGGTAAAACTTCAGTTATGTAATGCTTAACCGATAATTATAAATCAGTTAAGCATAAGGTTATGTGATGAAATATTATAACATCCTGCCTTATTTTATTTTTTTTATTACCAAGAACTTGCATATTTTATTTATGCTTATACATATTGTATATAGTAACAATGTGTTAAAGGATTAGTTCACTTTTAAATAAACTTTTGCTGATAATTTACTCACCCCCATGTCATCCAAGATGTCCATGTCTTTCTTTCTTCAGTCGAAAATAAATGAAGGTTTTTGATGCAAACATTCCAGGATTTTTCTCCTTATAATAGACTCAATGGAGCCCAAACGGCTCAAGGTCCGAATGACAGTTTCAGTGCAGCTTCAGAGGGCTTTAAACCACACCAGACGATGAATAAGGGTCTGATCTAACCAAACCATCGGTCATGACATGGGGGTGAGTAAATTATCAGCTAAAGTTTATTTAAAAGTGAACTAATCCTTTAAATCAATAATAACATTGATTACTGAACTCTATTTCTGCTTTGCAGAACCTCACGAATCGATTACAATTCTACAAAGGTAGCTCTACATAAAGAGTCTGGCAGACTGACTAATAATACAATTATTAAATTGATGCTGCCTTCATGGGACAATAAAAGCCCTGCCTACACCTACCCAATAAAAGCTTTTGTTATCATTAAACATTTCGTTAGGCACTTTAGTTCCACATTTAGGACATTTTCTTAACTATTCTGTAAAGTAAATGCCTTTACGATTCTGATTTGGGATGAGAAAAGCAAGCTCTGCAAAAGGTGAATTTGAACCCGGGTCGATCAAGTCAAAACCGAGATCCTGAAGCCTTACGCTCTACTGATGTTGTTTGGCCCAACCAGGCATTGGTAGGCAGAGCTAGTGCACATAGCACTGGCCAACAAGGCTATTCGCATTGGTGTGAATAGACACTCCGATTAAAACATTTCCTGAATAAAAAAAATAATAATCTAAGCCATGAAAAAAAGAAGTTAATTGTTTTATGAGGCATAATTATATAATAATTACATAACACTCAAAAAAAGTACAGTGGAGGAACAATTTTGTTCCTTCGGGAACAAAATATATAACTGTACCTTTAAAAGGTATACATTTGGTGCTTGAGGTACAATTATACCATTGTTTTTCTCTACTCAGAGGTACACAAATGTACCCTTAAGGTTACCATACTTTAAAAGGTACAATTCTGTATTCTTTTTTTTTTGAGAGTGAATAATACATTATATAACAGCAGAGCACTGCAAATATTTATGTCTGTCCTCCATTACGCAATTCCTGATGTTGGTCATCTCTTGCATGCCAATTGGATTTGGATTTCTTATTATGACTAATGTGGTTCTCCATCATGAATTTGGCCAGAGAACCCAACACAGACAACGCACGTACATCGCAGAAACGTGGCTGCTCATCTGCAATGCAAGACGTTTCCTGTCAGAAGTTAAATAGACATCTGTGTGGTTTAGAATGCATGTAAACTGAGTGTTTAAAAAAGTTGATTCGGTGTATGTTTTCCGGCTTCCCAGACAAAGTGCTGTCTGGGTTGTTTAGTTTTTTTCTACAGAAGCATTTATCTGATTATCAAAAAGCTACTTACTTAAGACGGGCCAGGCATATTCACATTTCCTAATAGTTACCGGCACCCATTGAAGTGTTGTATATCAGGCATTTATCAATCTCATTTATCAATCATAGTTTATGAACATCACTTCAGAGGTTCACAGTATTATTACTGGAATGCATTGCAGTGTTTGTCTTGTTTCTAGGTTGATTTGCACATTGCAATGGACTATTTTCCTCAGTGGAAGCTTTAGGATAATATACAGGTACATTTTTAAAATAGTCTTTTGGCTGACTTATCAAAAAGCTATAGGCCAGGCATATTATAAAGCATCCTAAACTTTGAAATTACTTTTTTGTTTATTTTAAGATTATTACCAGCTAATGATCATTCAGAGCTATTTTTATCTCTGACTGTTCAAACCCAGTTTGAGACAAGACATGTTTCTACATTTAGCATTATTAATCAGCATGTTGGCATTTCAAAATATACATATAATTATTATAAAGCATCCTAAACTTTGAAATTACTTTGTTTTCTGCTCATGATGAGGGTGTTTTGATCATGTATATTGTTTGTTTATTTTTAGTAGAAAATATAAAAACGGTCCAGACTTCAAGAGTAAAGGCCGTCTGGAAGTAGCTAGTTATTTTAGTTGATATAGTTATAAATATGGATATTTTTTTCACACACAAACACATGGCTTCTCTTCAGAAGGCCTTTATTAAGCCTTGTGGAGCAGTTTCATGATTGGATAGATATACACCTATAGGATCATATACACCTAGGATGGCTTGAGGGTGAGTAAACTATCCCTTTAATTCAACACCACTGCTATAGGCCCTATCAAATAACAAAGGAGTTGCAGCGGCCCCAGTCATTTATTTAACAGGCCTCCTAAACATCAATGTAGCCCTGTCGTACTTTTTGCCACTATTAGTTTAACGTGGCGATGTAAACCTTTGTTTTTATGCCTCAGCACAGTAAATAATACAGTCTTTATTCTGTAGGAGGACCGTTTGTGCTACATTACAAATGAAGTCCCCCGCGGCTACGACTCTCGTGCCATTCTGAGAAACAAAATTATAAAGTGCATGGCTCCTTTAAATGCGAGAGCATTTATACACAGGTTCTATAATGTATATATATATATATATATATATATATATATATATATATATATATATATATATATATATATATATATATATATATATATATATGTAAAGGCCTAGAGATCGAACTTAAAAAACATCCCAGACGATAAAATATTACATGCATATAATCTATAAAGAATAGTAATTTCCACTAGTTTTTCTGGCAGGGGAATCACAACAGTTAAACATTTCCCAGATTTCCATAATCGTTTATGGGAACCACATCAGGTCTGTTTACAGAAATGATCCACGCATTTGAATTGCCTAGAGCTCAACACACTCAAGCGGCGATTATATACAACACAACGCTTGTTTATTGAATATGTATCACACTTCCCATCTCTTGGACGCACACGCTTATTTACAGATCGACATCGTTAGCACGAGCAACTTTAGCAATATGATACTCACCATAACCAAAGACACAATGACACAAAAACGCGCAAAACACCCCAAACTGGAATACAGGGACCTTTGGCATTGTGGTAAACCGGTTTTCCAAAAACTCTCAGGTCGACTTCAGATGTGCGTCCTAGAACAACATTTCCTGACTTTGCTTTGTGATTGCACATTCCCTTCGACTGGACTCGCTCTGGGTTGCCAAATATTCATCAACATATTCACCCCTAAGCCGATGGGTTGGTTCAGCGTTAAAGGCACAATATGTAAGATTTTTGGATAAGAATATCCAAAAACTGGTAGAACGGTATATTTTGTGGTGTAGCCTACTTACATTATCCAAAATGTTTCCAAGAATGTTAAAATCCAAAGAAATAAGCTATTTTAACCAGTGCATCACATATCAATGACATCATACATTAGACATCACGTAAACCGGATATCGTTACCCTTGTTTTATTTTGTAGAAACCATGGAAACCCTAAATACTCTTTAATATATAATGTGTTGTATTCAAGCGGCAACCTCTCAGTCTCTCTTGAAGCCAACACGAAAGTGACTTAAAGGAACACTCCTCTGTTTTTAGAAATAGGGCTTATTCAACATCTTTCCTACATTTAGATATGTGGGCCAATGCATTTTTGTCTCAGTGCATGCATTGTTTTAGTTTGGCAGGGTCGGCGCTAGCTTAGCTTAGCATAATGAATGGAATCCTATGTTGCCAGCTAGCATATCCCGAGTAAAAGTGATTAAAAAAAACCCCACCTAATTACTTCTTCTGTCCTGCATATTCACAACGCGTACTAATAGCAATGCAGATTAAGACTAGGTGATTTCCTAGGCAGATATTAAATTGGGACTATATTATGGGAAAGCACAGGCGAAGCACTGCTACTTGGGCGCAGAGATATCACGCAACACATGAAATCCCAAAACTTCGTCAACATACATTTCATGTCTCAGCGTGATACTCGGTACATGCTAGCTGGCAACATAGGATTCCATTCATTATGCTAAGCTCAGCTAGCGGAGACCCTGCCTAACTAAAACAATGCATGCACTGAGACAAAAATGCTTTTGCAACGGTGTAAGATTGATGTATATTTACAACATGTTTGTGAAGCGCTTACGATCGTTGTAGCCAATCACAGACATATTTGATGAGCGTGTGAGTGCAAAGGCCAGTCAGAAGTGTTTATGAGACCGCTCAATGGCGCTAAAAGCGTCACATTTTTTAAATTTCAGTACCAATTTGGTATTGCGGTCGGTACTTTTGACAACACTAGTGTGTGAACAAGTGTCTCATAGTGGCACTGAGTGAACGCAGAGTAGCATTATAACATATGCAGCGCTGCGTTACCACACATACACATGAGCGGAAGAAGAGGAAGCGCTCGTCTGACAGAATAAAAGCTCTGCCAAATCAAGACGTCATCAATACACACCTGTGTTTTGAATAAGTGCCGAAAAATTACATATTGTGCCTTTAATTCATTACACACTGAATGTGTTATTTTCTTTATTTGATTGGAAACTATGTCTTTCTAACACATGGGTGCCGCGTCGGAAGCAAATAAAATGTGGGTGGGTCCTCTCTCGCTAATTTTTTTTTTACTGGAGTAACGTTAGATGCCAGTTACAATAAATAAAAATACACCGCTGTTTACTAAACGATTGATTGGGCCAGACAAAATTACAGAAATCACTGAATCATTTACTGTGGCAATAGTGTAGGGGTAAGACGCTTGGGAGGTTCGAATCCGCCTTTTGCCGAACTCGCATTACTCCCTTTTCCAATCACATGTCAGAACGGAAAGGCATTTACTTACATTAAAAATGAAGAAAATATTAGAAAAGTGGAAACAAAGCATCTAACGTGTTTATCGGTTAGGGTTAGGTGAACAGACGTGTGCTGAATTAGAGATGATAAAAGTGGTTGGGTCTTGTCCCGCCACACACACAATGGTTCCGACGCACATGTTCTAATATATAAAACAACTGACATGATGTGCATTTTAAGCTTTCTTTTTGATCTGGCAACCCAGTGGAATAAAAAAATATGGTGCTTTCCACCTTATCAAGCCCCAAGCAAAAGAAAGTAGAGCTTATCTGTATGATTGGCAACACGTTACAGTTTCGATGTTACTCATTGGCACATATATCAATGAAACTTCTTGAAAGTGTAGTTGACTAAAACATCCATCAAAACACCTCCAGTTATTGCCGGAAAAAAGCTTCAACAGTTTATAATGGATTATGTACAGAATAGTGTGGAATCTCATTACATATAGTCGATGGATTTACCAGATAACAGATTTATGTTCTTAAAAACATTGTGGGAAGAGCGATTTACAGTTTCTAAAACATTAAAATGCTGTGATTAGAATGTTAAAGGTTAATGTTATAGGGTACAGCGGGACTAAAGGCACACCGTAAGAAAACATGTGCTTTTCACTCCCATACTGTATATTGCAGGAAAAATATATATGTTTGTATTGAACATTGATGGAGCAACAGATTTTGTGTGAAAATAAATCATAAAAGTGGTTCATTTTGTTTGAAAATCTTATAAATGTATAATAATGTGTTTTTAATAATGTCTAATAAGTTTATACTTTACAAAGTTTTTTGTTAAATACACATATCATTAAAATATGTTTATATATATATATATATATATATATATATATATATATATATATATATATATATATATATATATTATTTTATTATTATTTATTTTTTTTTTTTTTAAATACAGAAACAAAATCATTAAAAAAATTAAAGATTCGGAAAGCATTGAAGGAGATTCCAAAATAATTTAATATAGATTTACAGTAGTAACAATACATTTGTAATTTTTTATATGATGAATCATATTTTTTAATGGTTTCATTATACATATGGTGATTATCTTAAAGGTTGACACCCAAATTAATAAATATTTCCTATCTGAAAAAAGTCTGTTTATTATCATGTTAATCATTGTGTCTTTCGCCCCAAATATTATACTTTTACATATTCTTGTTTTGCTTCAACAGACATTTTGACAACAGACATTTGCTCACAATATAAACATTAATTGTATTGATTCTCATTTGATACTTAAATCTACAAAATTTTTAAAATCATCAAATATCAGATCAGAATCATGTTTGCGCTGCTGTCCGAGATCACGTCAAGGATCAGACACATTTCCACGAGCATCCTGAAAAGCGGATGTTTTTGGAAAGTGCTGAGGCAAGGGTTTGTGCCATCTAGAGGTTCAGAGGAGAATAAATCAGAGGAGCCTTTACCCCGTTTTACCCTACACATACTTGCTAATAGTGGTGTCAAAATGAACACGGTAATGCATGCGATGCAATACAATTTTTCAGTTCTACATATTAAAAACATTTAATGCAATTAATGCAGCATTTATTTTTACAATAAATGATCACTCTCATTCATGCAAATGCTTTTAAACCATTCAAGTGCAATTAGACACAAAACAGTACTGGCGTATGGCGTTCGGATGGGTTCTTTAATATGACTTTGCACCATGCACTCGTCTCAATGAACGTCTCACTCAACGTCTTTTATTCTACTATTTCAATTTAATGCGCAGACGAGGTGCAGACGTCACGCAGACGTCACATGAATCACGTTTAGCAGTTAATAATGGAAGGCCGAATGGGTCACATTTCACCATTAACCATATGCCTGTTTTTTTTTTTTTTTTTTGCGGCATTTTAGGCGTCTAAAGTATTTTTGAAAAAAAAAAAAAAAAAACGGTCAAACTGTTTTCTGGACAACAGGCGTATGGTTAATGGTGAAATGTGACCCATTCGGCCTTCCCCTTAACGCCCTAAAATAATACTCTTTTTTTTTTCTTCAGAAAAATTATTTAATTACATTTTGATTTAATTTAATATTTTTTCTATGTTTAATGGATTTTTCATAATCTTTATTTTATCTACCTTTTAAATTACTAGATTTGATCAATACATAATAAATAAATTATCATTTACGCACATTCTTTCAACTTAAATTCAAAATAACTCACAATTTCATGCATAATCCTTTTATTCAGCTCAACATATCTCACATCAGGTGTCTCTGCAGACCTCTTGTGGAATAATAATAATATATATATTGTTTTTTTAAAGTCAGTTTCTCTTCAGAATGCATTCAGATACACATGAAGACATTATATATAAAAAATTGTAATGTTTTAGCATTTTTAGTTAAGATTTTGAGTATTTTTCTGTGAGTACTGAAGCATTCCTCACTTATTCCTAGAGGGGTTGAATTGACCCGTAAACTCCTTTCAACCACAAAACTCTTTGAATCCAGTAGAAGAAGAAGCGGAAGGATGTGTATTTGTGGATCAAGAGCAACAAAATCCTATAGGGTCTTTTAAAAAATGAGTTTCAGGTCAAAATGACCCGAGAAAAGGATCCTGTAATTACTCTTATTACAACTTTCCCATGTGACAACTATAGCCCTTCCTGAATGAACGAGACATATTCAGTTTCAGGCAGGAAAATATCATGCAAGATCTGTGTTTCAAGGTCCTGTCTGAGGATCTCTTGTTCACTTTAGAGAAACTCTTTCTTGCCTTGAGTGGAAAATCTGTACTGAGTAACTGAAGGAAGTTTCTCCTGGATTTACACACGTGTGCAATGGTGATATTGGATGCCAGTAATGCTTAGAATACCACCAAAGTTACAGGGTTCACAGTTATTCTTTCATTGTAATGCAAGTGTGATACATAATTCATTTGGTTATTTATAAATATTGCAGGAGAAGCCATAGGATCAGTCTAGATGAAAAATAGAGCTGGAAGCTGCACAATGAGGCGTACGCCTCTGTATTTCCACCGTCTTTGTCAAAAATGATACGACCAATAAGCCACAACAACGTTTCGTGTCGCCATGTTCAACTTCACTTTTAAAGTTATGACTAGTAAAGCCAATTTGATTTGACTGAACTTAAGGTTTCAAGTTGAATTAGGGTTTTTTTTTTTTTAACTCTGCTCCCCTTGAAGTGTACGAGACGATTTCCTCTACAATTTCTGAAAACATTCAGTCCTCACATTTGTCACATCCGTGCCAACACAGCCACAGAATTCGTGCACGGTTCAGCATTTTATGACTGCATGCAAACCACATCCAGGCTGAACATTTTTAAACGGGAACTTTTCAAATTTCTAATGATCCTAACAAAAGATACACTCTTAGAAAAAAGGCTTCATTGGGGTTCTATATAGAACCATAGGGTTCTTTACTCAATTCCAAAGAACCTTTTATGCTAAAAAGGTTCTATAACGACAAGAAAGAACCCTTTTGGCACAAAGGTTATTTAGGCTATTATTCATTCATATATTACATTATTCTGCAAACATTTTGAAGTTGTAATTAAATTATTTTTTATGAAACTGTTGGAGTAACTTAATATCACATTTTGATTTTTGAAGGAAAAAAACTGAAATGGCACTCTTCGTGTGATATTGATTGACTACATATAATGAGATAAATATATACACTGTAAAAAATGTACTGTACACTCTCAGAAAAAAAGGTACATTGCTGTCACTGGGGCGGTACCCTAAGGTACAAAACCGAAAAGGTACTAATATGCACTCTTAAAGTACTGATATGTACCTTTAAGGTATTAATATGTACCTTTAAGGTATTAATATGCACTCTTAAAGTACTGATATGTACCTTTAAGGTACTAATATGCACTCTTAAATTACTGATATGTACCTTTAAGGTACTAATATGTACCTTTAAGGTACTAATATGCACTCTTAAAGTACTGATATGTACCTTTAAGGTATTAATATGTACCTTTAAGGTACTAATATGCACTCTTAAATTACTGATATGTACCTTTAAGGTATTAATATGTACCTTTAAGGTACTAATATGCACTCTTAAAGTACTGATATGTACCTTTAAGGTACTAATATGCACTCTTAAAGTACGGTATTAATATGTACCTTTAAGGTACTAATATGCACTCTTAAGGTACTGATATGTACCTTTAAGGTATTAATATGTACCTTTAAGGTACTAATATGCACTCTTAAAGTACTGATATGTACCTTTAAGGTACTAATATGCACTCTTAAGGTACTGATATGTACCTTTAAGGTACTAATATGCACTCTTAAGGTACTAATATGCACTCTTAAGGTACTAATATGTACCATTTAGGGGTAAGTAAGGTACAATGATGTACCTTTTCACTTTTGCACCTTAGGGTACCGCCCCAGTGACAGCACTTTTTCTGAGAGTATAGAATTTACAGGATTTTACTGGCAAAAAACTTTCACTTCGTCAAAAAGACTTGCGCCTGAAACAAAAATCTTAAAGTAAAACGACACATTTACGTTACTAACCTAACGTTATGTATTGTATGGGGAAACATATTAGATTTGACAACTTTTATATGTAACGTTAACTTCTAAAAGCACGTTAGATATAGTGACATGAGATTA
The DNA here is from genome assembly GCA_023029165.1 of Gobiocypris rarus. Taxonomy (NCBI): domain Eukaryota; kingdom Metazoa; phylum Chordata; class Actinopteri; order Cypriniformes; family Gobionidae; genus Gobiocypris; species Gobiocypris rarus. The sequence continues at coordinate 3,630,895 of CM040927.1, forward strand.
AATAAAATTAAATAAATATAAAAGAGTATACTTCTAAAGAACTTACCAGGAATTATGAATAATGCCATGATCTTCAATCGTGCTCGCGCTGCTCCAGTCAACTGGATTTCAAATTTGAACGAAGCCCGAGCAATCCCATAATGCCACACCACAGTAAGTTATTGTGAAAATGCATAAGCTACAGGAACGACACCTCCTTCTTGTAAATGAATTACAGTTGACATGGAAATATACTGTTAACAACTGTAAAACAGTTTTTGGCCCATAATGCATTGCAAACTACAGGTACATCTTGTAAAATGCTTAAACAGTAATATTCTGTAAAATTTTGCTGCAAAAAACTACAGCAATTTGTTACAGTGTACATTTCACTTTGGGTGTGCTTTTTTCAGTATTCATGGGTGACTTTTTTAATGTGAATAACATTTTTACATTTTAGGGTCTTGATGTTTTCAATAATATTAAATATTTAATCCGGAGAAGACAAAACAAATGATAATAAATAAACCCCTAAAAGGTTCCATTTAGAACCTTTTTCCTGGTTACAGAGAACCCTAAAGAGTTCTTTTGATTGAACCATTAAAAAGTGTTCCATATAGAACCTTTTAGGGGTTCCAAATACGTAGCGCTGATAGAACCTTTTCTTCTAAGAGTGAAGACTGCTTGTGAATTTCTTTGCACAACTATATGTAAAACAAAAAATGTATATGTCATGCTGATATTAGCGCATAAAATATTTACAGAAATATTATCCATGACTGTGAATGAGACGGAGGTTACTGAGCCACTTTATTTCACCAACTGTACAGATGGTGCATTAAATGTGCATGTATTATTCATATATCAGCAAAACAATAAAACTGGTCTTCATGCATTAGAAAAATATGTGCTAACACTTTATTTTGATGCTCCCCAACAGACATCCCAACATATTCTACAAACCCTAACAGTTTACTAATGCTCTAGTGAGAGAAACATGGCTTTACACATTAAACATGTTTTGGAAATATGTCATATACAATTTGAAAATATATTTTTGTAAATTTTTCATTAAAAAACGGGGGCAGATTCTCTAAACAGGGCATATTGGCGTGCAATCCCAAAAAAATCGTGTACTGTATTCCAGACTTTAGTTGACATGTAGGGGCAGAGTTATGAAGTGGACTTTCGATTTACAGTGTAACCCATTACAGTCTCTTAGAAAGAAGGAACAACATACGGACCCTGGCACTTTAACCCCATTGGCATCATTATAAACCTTGCACAAAACTGCGGTCTATGTTTGAATGTCAATTGTAGCTATACAATTCATACATTAACCAAAATGGTTTGATATTTCTGCATGTTGCATATTTGCTGAAAACCCTATATGTGTGAAAACACACTGTGTGCAATGAACTGCATATTTTCTCCTGGGGAACGGTGGAAACTTTCAATAGCTTTTGACTTTACATAACAAACCTATAGCCTGTGTCTTGTTGCTTCGCTCGAATAGTTTTTAGACATAGGCCTATTTGCATCCCGTTTGGTGTAACACCCACTCCTTCTGTACATTGAAAAGAGGAGGATTAATTACGCCTCCTCTGGTCAGTTAATGTATTACACTCCAAAAAAAGAAAAGAAAAGGGAAAGTTCATGTGACTCATTGCGTGATATGAGTAGAAAGATCGTTTGTGGGTAGTTCTGTCAAAAAGCTACATGCCCATGACCAATAATTTAGTTTAAAATTTACATAAATGTATAAGGTTCTGTAACTGATTTGAATGTTTTTCACTGTTTTGACCACAGTTTTACGTTCACCAGTTTACTTTAAAATGTCCTGCATTATGACATCTTTAAAATGTAGCCTATTATTAAATTTGGCTTCTCACACTCTCTGCACTGTAATTCCACAATTATAATATATTCTGTAAATATTAATAGAACACTTAATAGAATAGTTATGTTCCCTCCTAATCTCTCCGTTCGCAAAGACCCGCCCCTTTAGTCACTGTTGCTATGTCCGATAAAGCGCGCTCTCACACAACAGTTCATAACAAAGAGATACTGACAACGCACTGACAGACAGGACAGAGCAGGTTACTTTTAATATGAAACAAAGTCTCAACTCTAAAATGTTGTCCTGTTTTTAAAAAATGCAAACACTACCGTTATGTGGCTCTTATAATGTAGCGCCTCAGATAAAGCTGCTCGTGAACCGATCATCTCTTAATTCCTTCTAGTTAATGTAAAGTATCACGTGGACATGAATGAAATTCAGAAGGAAAGTTGTTTCAAACGTGGAAAGATGTCAATAAACAACGCTTTTTAAATTTAAGTCCACCGACGTCTATAAACTCTCTTGACTGATTTGTTGGACAAAATGGCGGATTCGGCGGATTATGATTGGTCAGACCGCATGTCAATCAAACTCCAGTTGAAGGGTGAATTGGGATTAAATAATACAAATTAAAATAAAGAGTATGCTTATAATTCCCTATAAACCCACGTTACAATAATTTGTCATTACTTTATCCAAAAGCCTTTTAAAAAGCTAATTTAGTGAAACTAAAAGTCAATGATTTTATCCCTTAAAACTCATCTTTGAAAATCAAAATGACATATTTAAACCTTTTTCCTTTGAAAATAATTTCTTCCTGCTTTAAAAAAGCTTGAATGTAACTCTACACACTTGCTTCATTTAGTATGCGCAGAACCATGAATATGCAAACTAGCCCCGCCTCCACTCACTCACAGCAGCTCAGAGACCCACTGGGCCAACTGTCGTAAACGCTACACAATTCAGCCATATATGGCCCTGTGTACACCTGGTATTAAGATGTGTTTTGGTCGATTGGATCATAAGTAGACGAGTGAGACATTTCCGTTTCCGTTTGGTGTTTTAATCCGTCTCTTTTGTCCACTTTTAACCACTTCTGTCCTGATTTCTTCAAGGGGAGGGTCTAGGGTTGCCACCTTCAGTGTGCCAAAATAAGGGACACCCATTTATGACCCACACCAACCCCAGTCCCCCCAACCCCGAAAAAAATATTGTATAAAGGATAGAAATAAAGAATACGTCATGAAATGGCTCAATAATAAAACATAAGAAAACATGAGATCAAGTATGTGAACTTGCAACAGAGCAGGTTTTATATTATTTTACATTTGATTTTTATTTATGTCTAAAGAACTCTTTAGTAGCCTATTTGGTGCACTTTAAATGGAAAGTTCACCCAATAATTACAATTCTGTCATCATTTACTCGCCCTCATGATGTTTCAAACCTGTATGAGTTTCTTTGTTCTACCGAACACAAGTGAAGATATTTTGAAGAAAGTTTACCCAGGCTGCTTTAGGGGCACCATTGACTTCCATAGTAGGAGTCTTCCTATGTGTTCAACATAACAAAGAAATGTACACATGTTTGGAACAACTTGAGGGTGAGTAAATTATGACAGAATTTTCATTTTTGGCTGAACTGTCCCTTTAAGCAGTCATTCTGAACCAGTAATCACTTTTTGAATTTCAAAATGTTTATTTTTGTATTAATTTACTGAAATTATGACTATATTATCATGTAATTATTTGTCCTGCTTTTTATCTAAATATTTTTTTAAATGTCAAACTTTATATGACAGGACTATTTATTATGATAATTATAGCCTAGTTAGATTATAAATTATATTAATAATAACATTTATTAGGCTATAATTTATTAATTAACCTGTCTAAAAAATGTATGGAATATTATATTAAATACATTATCCATAAAAAAAACCAATAGGCCTACCTTTAGAAGCACGGATGCGTGTGTCACATAGACCGGTCTGTCAGCGCTGCCGCTTTAAGAGACAGTCTGAGCAACAGAAATGCTTCTCATAAAGTGTGCAGTTGGCCTGAGGTTCATCATGAGTTACTGGACAAACCCATTGATACCTTTTTGATTTTTAGTTCTATTTCTGGAGATTCTCTTGCGTTCAAACGGTGGACGCGACGCAAGCTTGACATGTTTTTAAAAACCACGCCAGTTTACAGGCACCAGGCACAGCGCATCTTCTCTAGACTCCGCCGCTAAAGCAATCACGCACAAATGAGTTCCTGTACTACTTATCATCAAATGGATATCTTTATATTTGCTATCAGTATTCTACACACTGCAAAATCCGTATTTGTTTATTGAACTACGTGTGGGCCTATGTAAAATACGGGACAAATCGTGAAATAAATAAATGAAACATGCGTTTTGACCTGTCATTTAAAAAACGCCGTTTTTATCCCAGAAAACGATTATTTATAAAAACTCCGGCCAAAGTGGAGATTTCTGAAAACGCTGTTTATGTGTTGCCGTGTCAACGGGGAGAAACATTAGGTTCTCAATCGTCACATTATGCGCCAGAAAATGCTTACGTCATGTGAGCGCCCTATGTTTACAGTTTGTTTGATCATGGATGCTGTTAAGGTGGTGCTCATTTTTACTTTTGTGCAACGCTTTTGGCCTGTTTGCATTTGCAAAGACAACTGCTGTACTAACACGACATTTAGGAGTAACTCCACTTCGCTGTCTGTCCACACGAACGAACCTCGCGCCATGTCTGTTGTTTTGAAAGGAACAGGAAGTCGCTCGTGCTATTCGTTGTTGTCGATTTTGAGGATTCTGATTGGCTTGCATGGCTTTATCCTTCTCCCTACTCTGCCATCCATAGGTTTGGCATAAATATGATGGCGCTCTGCAGCGTATTTATGGGGGTTGATTTAAACGACAACTTTTTTGAAAAGGATGTTGTGTGCACGATGTTATTTTTGAAAACAGAGGCGGGGAAATATTTGGTTCTCTAAATACCCGGCTATGTAAACGTGGCCCCAATTTACAAAATAAGTTTGTGAAATTTACATCTGAACACGCACAGACGACAGATACGTGGGCGGAGCTGAGGTGAGGTGATGACTAACAGACAGCAGACAAACGGCCATCCGCCTGTCACTCAAGTGGCCACGCCCTTAATTATGCAGAACTTTAAGGCTTTATATAATGTAAACGAATGAGTTATAAAAACATTCACCCCCCTCACAGTCGTCATGAAGGGTCAAATTAGCCGTATAGACCAAAACCACAATTTGTCCCAGTCTGTAAACATGTTTATTCTGCTGTAAAGTTGGGCATTTTAACATGAGCTCAGTGAGATTCTGCTCCTTCTGGAGTCTGTCGATGAACTGCAGTTTAAGTCACTTCCGTATTGACTTAAACAGAAACCGGGAGGTTGCCGCTTGGTTAGAAATCAGGAATGGTGTGAGAACATTGTGCTTTCTCTTCAAACCAAACTTGGGTCTCCAACCAACAAAGTTTAAACTCCCGTCTGGCTAGTGCGCTTATGTTTGCAGGTCAGTAGGTCAGTAGGCGGAGAGTAGGGGGTCTTTTGTGGCTTTTCCAGTGTATTTGCCCACATGAGCATTTACACTACGAAAACAACCCGGTTGAATGCGTTTTAGCTTTGGAGCCCTATTTAACCGAGCTGAGCACATGGTCTGAAGCGCACGGCGTAGGTGCACTTAGGCTGTGTCCGAATCCACTTTTGCTAGTTTAACGACGGAAAAACCTGTCGGTACGCCAGACGCATGGTCCAAAAGGGTCGTCCCTCGTGTCTCTTAATGAGTCATGGGTGTGTTTTGGGCGTAACGTTCAATAAACCAATCAGAGTCTCCCATTCCCTTTAAAAGCCAGTTGCGCTCGCACCATGGATGATTCAATATTTGAGCGGAAAGACTGAACGCTTCTCCAGAAAGGAATCCTTTTATTTATAATATTTAAAAATGTGTGTGTACTGCTGCGCATCCCTGTGTGTGTAATAATCAGAGTGTATGCGCATTGTGCACCGCCTATATGCTCATATTGCCAACACACACGTTAAATAACACAACAAATACTGCACTATTGACTTTAGAGCAGGTTTGTGTTGGTCAGTGGTCAGTGGTTTTCAGTTCCTCACAATATCAACACGCCAACAATGCTCCTGAACACACCTGGTGTTCAGACACACACACACACACACCTGGTGTTCAGACACACACCTGGTGTTCAGACAAACACACATCTGGTGTTCAGACTAGACGCTCAGGTGCGTCAGTGCATTTGATATTTAAACAACGTGATGCTGGACGTGAACATGAGAACTGTGTCGGACTGAAACTAGCAGAACACACTTGCGTCAAGTGTATTTTAGGGCCCCTGGAAGTGGTCAAAAGTGGACAAGCTCAAAGCGTTTTAAACCCAGTTTACACCTGTGTTTAACATCATCTACTTGTGATCCGATCGACCAAAACGCATCCCAACACCAGGTCCTATGTTTGAAGCAGATTCAGAAGAAGAGGAAGAGTGAACTATACAGGCTCGATGTATCAGACAGGTGATGCTTTTTATGCATCGCTCTCAAGGTTAGACACATAATGACCTTTGATTTGTTTAGCCTTCGGTTTGACTGCGTTGTCAAACAGCTAATAATGTGTTGCTAATGTCACACACACCATGTTCCCGTTCGCCATCTCAGAGTCAGACAGCCACTTTTAAAAATCAGCGTCCTTAAAAACTCTTTGAACAACCTTGAAAAAGGGATATAATCATCAAATACAAAATTCACAACAATAACCCCCCTCGTACATTGTTCTACAGCTTCTTTCAGTGCTTAGACCTCACCCCGTCCTGCTTCACACTCAGGCTTTTATGGTCATGGTCCAGTCATCTGCGCTTGCCTCATATTTTTTATTGGCTGTCTCACATTGTTCCAGTTAACATTTTCCTTCTTGGCTTAGCTGCTCATGCATAGCAAGATGCTGAGGACACGGTCTTGTGGCTTTGGGAGCCTCTGTGGATTCGGTATAAGCCCAACCCCGCAGTCCATGAATGATCTGTGAGGTCCTCAGACGAGCGGACCGTGAGATGGACATGTGTTCGGCTGCCTCTCAGCATGACAACCACAAACAGGTATGTCGTTTCTGCTCTCTCTTTGTTTAAACGTGACTTGCTGTGAACTTTTCAGGACTCAGAAAGTCAAGTCTAAGTGTTACGAAAGCCATATGTGGACAGTGTTTATCTAAAGACAATCTGACCGCTGTAACAACACATACAAATAGCTACTTGGGGTATTATCTTATGACAAGACGGACGTGTTTCTTAGATTAACTAGAGGAAACAGTGAGTCAGCAGAGGCAAAGCTGCCAGGAAAGGAGAAAGACTGTACTGAGAAGCTTTATGAATGGGTGCATTATCCTTTATTCAGAGCTATGAAAAGGATCTAACGCTTGAGGGTATAGTGTTAGGGTTGGGGTTTAGAGTTTTCTCTGTGCGAGAAGGTGAGATGGAAAGTACGAGCTCTAACACGCTGATGAAGTTTGGACACACCCTGATGTTATTCAGGAGAGAAAATGGAGGACAGCCGCATGCGTTCTGGACCAGGCAGGATAAATAGTGGTTGCTAACGGCACGTCCCCTCCGGCCAGTTTTGTTGCATAATAAGAAACTCAAGCACAGTTTAAGACTCTGGAGGAAGAAGCCAGCCAATCAGGACTGGTGCTGAGGAATGTTTATGAGAGTTAACTCATAGAATCGAAACCTTGAAGTTGAAGTTGCCAGACAGAGCTGATGAAAAGGTAAAGCTGTGTTTTTTTTTAAATGTAAATGTGTTTTAAATGCTGCAGCTGTCTTTGCACTGTGTAAAATGTGCAGCAGTGTTTGAAAGTTTGCTGGTGTAAAATCTTCAGTTGTGTAATGCAAACATGCAATTTCTGCTGTATTTCCAGGAGCGGGCCTGGAACTCAATGTCAAATGAAGGAAAGTTCCTATAGGGTTCTGTCTTCACATAGAACCTTTTCCCATCATGGGATAATTTTATGGATATCATTTTAATGATTTCATATTATTTTAATTACATTTTATGCATTAAATAGCTTGTAAATATACTTTATCACTAGAAAAAAAAAAGTTTTATGCAATAATTTCAGACATTTCTCCTTATATAGAACCTTTTTGTATGGAAGCTTGATCCCTCCCCCCCCAAAAAAGGTAATTGCTATATTTTTTTCTCCCATTTCTGTTTTTTTCCCCCACAGAATTCTTTTTTTTTTTGCAATTCTTTTTCCCGCATTTCTGGGTTTTTTTTTTGCCCTCACAAATCTGTTGTCTGACTATCACCAGACCAAGCTCAGTTTAAGATTGAACATTGGTCTGGGGAGTCTGCCCTGTATTTTCTACTGCACAAGAGGCGTGATCAACGGGCATAGTTCAAATGATTAGATAGTCCTTCAATAGGCATCAATCGATCTTTCTCTAAACATTATCGTGTTAAACCCACCAATAGCATGCCAGGTGGATAAGCCAGTTTGTGATTGGTTCCCGCAAAAGTGTGACAGAAGCAGTAGAAATGAATGTGCTGGTTTCCATCCTGAGCTGCAGGGCGAAATCAAATCTCTGGCAGATCAGGCTAGGGTTACAATTCTAACAATTTTGACTTTTTTTTTTCTGACTCTTGCAAATTCGATTTTTTTCCCTCACAATTTTGACTTATTTTCTCAGAATTGTGAGATAAAAAAGTAGCAATTACCCTTTATGTTTTTTATTATGTATAGCAGAAACAAGCTTCCATATTTTTGATTCTTTATTGAGTCAGAGTTCTATATAGAACCCCATTGAACCTTTTTTTTTAAGAGTGCAGAAACTAGTGCCGAATGAAATGCTTTCTTCATTTCCATGGTTAAATGGTCAGACTTGTCATTATGGACCTCTTTATGCTGTCAGTCTCAGATGTGTCCTGATAGACTGTGTTTCCCTGGATGTATTTTCAGCCGGCTGAGACGACAGCTCAAACGGTCCCCTAAAACCATGGCCGTGCTCAGTGCGGGCAGCACATTAGACTGTCAGAGGGCTGAGGCAGTTTTATCGTCCTCTCTACATCTCGCATTGGCTGACTAACCAAACACAGCACCACTTCTTTTCACACTTCTCTGAAACAAACTGGTGGGTTGCAGTTCTTTCTCTTGTAAAGAGATTGGCTCTGTTCTAAAGCTAACCAGCTGCCTGACAGAATTTTAATGCACACTCTGTGCGACTCCAAAAGGGAGAACCATTATGCTTCCTTTTAAGAATCCTAAAGTCCCCATGAAATGAAATTGAAGTTATTTTAGTATGACTATGTTAGCCTTATTGTTATCTATAAGCTAGTGTGCTGAAAAACATTCACATTTAGAAGATATAAGTGTTCCAAACTTACAGTTTCTCACTTCCACCATTATGGATCATTGATTTTGATGACATCACTCTGCACATCAGATTTTCTGTCCAATTAAATGCTTTCTAGAATCTGAAGCCCCGTCCCCTACATTATAACTAGACGCTGAAGCTGTGGCTGAAATCGCTCACTTGTTCACACATTTACTGTTTTCTACAGTGCACTATATAGGGGATAGGGAACGATCAGACAGTGCACTATATAGGGGATAGGGAACGATCAGATAGTGCACTATATAGGGGATAGGGAACGATTCAGACAGTGCACTATATAGGGGATAGGGAACGATCAGACAGTGCACTATATAGGGGATAGGGAACGATCAGACAGTGCACTATATAGGGGATAGGGAACGATCAGTCAGTGCACTATATAGGGGATAGGGAACGATCAGACAGTGCACTATATAGGGGATAGGGAACGATCAGACAGTGCACTATATAGGGGATAGGAAACGATCAGACAGTGCACTATATAGGGGATAGGGAACGATCAGACAGTGCACTATATAGGGGATAGGGAACGATCAGACAGTGCCCTATATAGGGGATAGGGAACGATCAGACAGTGCACTATATAGGGGATATGGAACTGTCACATGCCTGTCCTATCTTGTGTGCACATGTGGGTTTTGTTAGTGTGGCCATGTGCCTCTGTCATTGTTAGATCCCACCCCCTTGTTATCTCGTTATTGGTTTAATTTGCCCCACCTGTGTTTGCCTCATTCCCTGCTTGATTTCTCCCCTTTATAAGTTCCTGTGTGTTTGCAGTCCTTGTCAGATCGTTGTAATGTCTACGTCTCCCAGTTCCCCGTGATCTTTGTTGGTTGTGTAAGTTGTCTTTTGTGATTCTTATTATGTGTTTTTTCCCCCCTCGTGGGTTTTGTTTTGAGTTTATGTTTTGTTTGTAATTAAATTCCTTTTTTCTCACTGCACTTGAGTCCTCGCACCTGTTTGTCCTTTGTATGTTAACGTGACAGGAACGATCAGACAGTGTACTATATAGGGTATAGGGAACGATCAGATAGTGCACTATATAGGGGATAGGGAACGATCAGATAGACAGTGCACTATATAGGGGATAGGGAACGATCAGATAGACAGTGCACTATATAGGGGATAGGGAACGATCAGATAGACAGTGCACTATATAGGGATAGGGAATCCATCAGATAGACAGTGCATATACCACTAAACACTACCCTAAACTCAACCGATAGTGTTAGCAAAAGCAAACGTGAGATACAACCACATGAGCTGAAGCAACCATGCCATATTAGCATGATTTTTTGCTGATTAAGAGGAGAATAAAGCCTCTGCTGAGAGAGAGAGAGAGAGAGAGAGAGAGAGAGAGAGAGAGAGAGAGAGAGATTGTTTAGATGCACTATATAGGGATAGGGAACGATTCAGACAGTGCATTATATAGGGATAGGGAACGATTCAGACAGTGCACTATATAGGGATAGGGAACCATTCAGACAGTGCACCATATAGGGATAGGGAACGATTCAGACAGTGCACTATATAGGGATAGGGAACGATCAGACAGTGCACTATATAGGGATAGGGAACGATCAGATAGTGCACTATATAGGGATAGGAACGATTCAGACAGTGCACTATATAGGGATAGGAACGATTCAGACAGTGCACTATATAGGGATAGGAACGATTCAGACAGTGCACTATATAGGGGATAGGGAACGATCAGACAGTGCACTATATAGGGGATAGGGAACGATCAGATAGTGCACTATATAGGGGATAGGGAACGATCAGAAAGTGCACAATATAGGGATAGGAACGATTCAGACAGTGCACAATATAGGGGATAGGGAACGATTCAGACAGTGCACTATATAGGGGATAGGGAACGATCAGACAGTGCACTATATAGGGGATAGGGAACGATCAGACAGTGCACAATATAGGGGATAGGGAACGATTCAGACAGTGCACTATATAGGGGATAGGGAACGATCAGACAGTGCACTATATAGGGGATAGGGAACGATTCAGACAGTGCACTATATAGGGGATAGGGAACGATCAGACAGTGCACTATATAGGGATAGGAAACGATTCAGACAGTGCACAATATAGGGATAGGAACGATTCAGACAGTGCACTATATAGGGGATAGGGAACGATCAGACAGTGCACTATATAGGGGATAGGGAACGATCAGACAGTGCACTATATAGGGGATTGGGAACGATCAGACAGTGCAGTATATAGGGAATAGGGAACGATTAAGACAGTGCACTATATAGGGGATAGGGAACGATTCAGACAGTGCACTATATAGGGGATAGGGAACGATTCAGACAGTGCACTATATAGGGGATAGGGAACGATTCAGACAGTGCACTATATAGGGGATAGGGAACGATTCAGACAGTGCACTATATAGGGGATAGGGAACGATTCAGAGAGTGAGTGCACTATATAGGGGATAGGGAACGATTCAGACGTGTTCTATATATGGAATTGGGAACAATTCAGACAATGCACTATATAGGGGATAGGGAAGGATTCAGACAATGCACTATATAGGGGAACGAATTAAGAGAGTGCACTATATAGGGGATGTGGTTAGCTTAGCATAATGCTAACATTGGATTCTATTGAAATCAATATTTCAAATCTCTCATGTGTGTTCGTAAGAAGAGCGCAGCAAATTGTAACTTATTTCAGCTGTCAGCAGACACAAGGCAGCTCACTAGTTTTTGAACAGAGCCATGATTGTTGCTATTTGGCTGAAAAATAACTCCTCCACTGAACAATAATTCTTCCTTTCTGCACATGCAGGTCTCAAAGAATCCCTTTCAGAGATGATCCTGTGCATTCAGATGAGTTTGGCAGTGCTGTACTGCATACTGTGGCTCGCCTCGCCTGCCCTCCTGCGCTCTGAATTCAAGGTGGCCTACGTGACAGACCGCAACGTCTACATGTGCACGTGTGCGCAGGATCCAGGCTTGTGTGAGAAGATGAACTCCAGTGAGTGCAACAGCTGCAGGGAGTTGTCAGTGCTGCAGTCATCAGTTCAAAAGAAGCATCTGACAGTGTGGTACACCTCGCCTCTTAATGTGGCCCTCCTGCTGAACAACTCTGAGATCCGGCACCTGTCGCTGGTCCAGTGCAAGCCTGCTGACGACCAGCCCGTCCTGTTTGAGTACTTCACAGTGCGCCGTTTGGAGACTCTTACGGTCACCTACCCGATCTGGAAGCCTGGACAGAGTTTTGAGGTCACCATAGGCAAGGACAGAGACGCTGCGTATCAGGAGGAGGCGAGAATCGCTGTCATTCATACCTCTGTGCTGACCGGGAAAACAGAGCTGAAGTCGTACACGGTCCAAACCAAAGTGGATCGCAGTGGCATGATGGCCTTCCCGGACATTTTTATGTCTCGCACCGCGCTTTCGGAGATGTCCCGGATATTTGTCACTTTTCTGTACTGAGAGAGGCATTGCTCCACAGTCGCACCATGTGGAATTTAAACGCTTCATTGTAGATGTAACAGTTGTTGCTGTCACTATAACACAAATATCTGTTGTGCATAATTAATAATGTATATACAACAGTGGTCAAAAGTGATGTCCGGAGGGGATATTTGTTTTTAAAGGATTGGTTCACTTTAAAATGAAAATTAGCCCATGATTTACTCTCCATCAAGCCATCCTATAGGTGTATATGACGTTCTTCTTTCAGACGAATACAATAATCAGGCTAATAAAGGCCTTCTGAAGCGAACTGATGGGTTTGTGTAAGAAAAGTATCCATATTTAGAACTTTATAAAGTAAAATATCTAGCGTCCGCCAGACCGCCTTACATATTCCAGGGCCGTAACCCCTATAGACATTGAGGAGGACAAGTCTCCCCGAATAATTAGAAATGGCCAAATTGCCAAACAAATAATTTTTGCTAGTGAATATTTGACAACTGGTTTACGACAGAAACGTTCAGCGACCGACTTAGTGATGCAAACTAAACATTTAGCATGAAATTTTACAGTTTTGAATAGAAAATACGCCATTATTTACATGATTAATACACATCATAACTGAATTTGATGACAAGAAACATTTAGCATTTTTTACATATTAGACATGCAAATAAGAGTGAATGTGTGCATATGTGTGTATGCTTTTTCCGTAAGTTGTATACGGAAGGCGGTCAACAGGTAGCTAAATATTTTACTTTATAGTGTTTTAAATATGGATATTTTTCTTACACAAATCCATCTATTCACCTTTATTAACCGTGTTTTATAATGGATGGATGACCTTTTTAGAGCTTCAAACTCAATGGACCCATCACTGCCATTATAAAGCTTGGAAGCGTCTGGATATTTATTAATATAACTCTGATTGTGTTCATCAGAAAGAAGAAAGTCACCTGGGATGACTTGAGGCTGAGTAAACCATGGCGTCAAATTTAAAAAAATATATTAACAATATGAGGGAAGAACAAAACACCAAGCCTTGTTAAGGTATTTATAACACACAATTTGAAAAACAAAAACATGAAAAAGCATACATTGACTACAACATAATCAATTATTAATATTTTGTTGGTTTCCTCTTGTTTTTAACAGCCTGGCCAAAATTTCTGCCACAATTTGGCATGTTTCATCACAAATAAAACAATCGACTCTAAGCATAACTACTCAATATGCTTACAACATTTTTAACATGTCAATTTTCCAAGGTCAGAAATCACTTTTGGCCACTACAGTACATAGAATTACATTGTATAAATACTTATTACATACTTTCTTTCAGAATCAAACATTATGATGATACAAAACAAATTCATTTTCTGACGACTGTAATTTGGGCTTTGCACATTTTGTGCTTCGCTCATGCGCTGCTGTTCTATCGAGGATTTAATTCTCTTATGATGATTTGTATTTACAATAATTATGAAATAAAATGATATTATAATTTTTGAAAATGTATTTATATAAATAAAAAATGCCAAAGAATTGAGTGCTGCTGTTCTACCGAATCCTAGTTGGTATCATTTGTAATGTCTGTTCAAATCCAACCCAGGCTCATTGGAAAAACGCGTCTCTGGCGACATTTCGGCAAAGTGATATTACGTTGCTTCTTGCACGTTTCATGACACTTTCAAAGTGATGTCATCCAGTGAGTGGGGGCAGGGCTAAAAGCATGTTCTGTTTTATCAGAAACAGACACAAGTGGCAATGTTTTATTATGTTGGTTGTTGTACAAATCGTAGCCTTTTCGTAAATAAAATGTCTGGGGAGTACCGCTAAAGGGTAAATGCTTTCTACACCAGATTATAACACTAAACACTACCCTAAACCTAACCGATAGTGTTAGCAAAAGCAAACGTGAGATACAACCACATGAGCTGAAGCAACCATGCCATATTAGCATGATTAAGTTGATTAAGAGTGAGAATAAAGCTCTGTTGAGAGAGAGAGAGAGAGAGAGAGAGAGAGAGAGAGAGAGAGAGAGAGAGAGAGAGATTGTTTAGATTGCCTTTCAAACAGGGTTGCCAGGTCTCTGCAACAAAAGTAGCCCAAAAAATAGGTGACGGAATTCTTCACTGAATTTGTCCGTCTGCAGGGTGGTTTTTGGCGGTGTTGGAGTGCCAAAATCATACGTAAGGGGTGGAAATCAACCCATGAAAAAAATTTTTACCCTCTGCAACAACTTAAAAGTAACCTGATGACTTCACAACAATGCTTTCGAAGTGGACCTTTGACACTGTGTCTTGGTGTTGACTCTATGGAGAACGCCCTCGACACGACCTCTGAACATGTGTAAACATGCCAATCTATTGGCAGAGAGCAGTCCACAATGTCGCACACAGAGCACCCGTGCATATAAAAGGGCGCCTGACACCGTTTGCGTAACGCGTCAAAACAGAACCTATTATGATCAGTGATGCTGTCTACACTGGATGCAACATGACACAACAGAAAATTCCTGACAGTAAATTGATGCCCTGTTCGAATTTTGACGTTCTTCAAGTGCTTGCACTACTTCGGATGGGACAACATATGAATTTGCAACGGTCGATTTGTCGTGTCCAGTGTAGCTGTCCGGTGTAGACATGGTGTAAGCTACACATCATCAGCTTTTTTTGTCTTCAGGAGCCGTTTGTTTGTAGCATGTGGTTTGGAGTTTGGAGAGTGAAATTACTGATATTACATTTTACTGAGCATACTTCCTCCGGCAGACCTGCATACGGGGAGTTGCTTTATGTAATGACTGGCACAACTGACAGGCTGAATTTGACTTGGGTGCACAAAAATTGGGAAGTCGCTTGCGGCCGATTGGACAAGTGATTTCTGGCAGGCTATGATTGTCCCTCCCCTGTGAGCCTTCCGTTCCTTCCAGACATTCACTCTGAGGTGGAGAGGTCCTGGAAGAACTCATACACGGCACATTTTTCCCTTTCAACATTCGATTTATTCAAACTTGGAGGGATTAGCGTATTTTCCGCACTATAAGGCGCACCAGATTATAATGCGCATAGAATAGAAGATACTGCAGTCAAATGTTTAACTGCGTTTGCGTTATGCATCCACTAGATGGAGCTGTGCTAAAGGGAATGTCAACAAAACAGTCAGATAAAGTCAAACTTTATTAAGCGTTCTGACAACTTCGTTCACTCCCATGGTAACGTTGTTCAAACGTTGATGTGCATATAAACAGTATCTCCCAGCCTTGCTAACTTTTCTCCCAAACATGGAGGGGAACTTTTCCTTAATTCAGTAAGTAAAAGAAACAGTCGGATACCACTAAATCAGTCTTATCATTGAAGCCGTGTCAAACCACCTTGCGGCTCATAGGTAAGGTGTACGTGGTTCAGTTTGTGAGTGTGGTTTCTAAAGGGAAAGACAAAGGAATACAAGGTTTAGGTTCCCAATACCAATGCCACCTCAGGGAAATAGCATCTACAGATGTTCCACTAAACTAGGACACTCACAGGCAGTAAACTCAGGTAAACTAATCTAAACAGAAGCTATTATCTACTTGTACCATATTCCCAACAAATGCATATCTGAAACAACCAAAGCACATGCCTATCTTAGCAGACAATCAAACAATAGCTGGTTTTCCATCCAAACAGGAAGCGAATATATCGGGTCTACAGTTATCCTTACTGGGTATCTCTCACAGAATGAGGTATTCTCATAGGGGGCTCCGGTCTGACCTTTGAAGCCGTGTCAAACCACCTCGTAGGGAAGGCGTATATGGTTGCAGGTCAGGCTGGTGGTTCTCTCACACTATGGTATAGGCAAACTGATAGGTTCTTAGTCCTTTGTATAATGCCTCATCCCAATCCTGAATTGGCAGTTGAATAAACAAGTCTTAGCGCTGAGGGAGAGTATCTCAAAGAATCTCATTTTATTAAGGCCAGGGATGCAGAATATATACATAGGATGTAAAGGGGGGTAGAAAAGTTTTAACCAATCACATAGAGAATACATCATCTAGCTCATGGTAAAGGCATGGGAGATCTATGCAATAACAAGGCTAATATGGTTGCCATCTGGTCAGCTATCCATTTGACCTAGAGGCTCTGCAAGACTTCTTCATACATTTAACAGAAAAACCAGGGACCTTTTCTCCATTCAATCCCAGCAGAACCTGTTGCTATAGGTGGGAGTGCTTCCATACTGAAAACCATATGTTGGACTGCAACCTCACAGAGAACAACAAATACCTATGTCCATTTTTTACTCTATGCTGAGATCAACACAAAATCTATCACAAACCAAGCCAACCTAGTAAGAGACTTAGACCGCAGGAGCAGGGATTGTCACCTGAGGCGGTTGCTGAACTGCGGCGAACTACAGACTTGGCTCTTTGGGTCGGCCATCAGTCTTTCGATGGAGCAAATTGTAATCGGGTCTTGGGGAGACACCTGTGGCTAACTTTGTCGTGAATACGGCCTCTGGACTCTTCGCCACCTCTGTTGATGAGATTCAAAGAGGTGAGAGCACAGTCTTCCAAACCTTCTGATCCGTCCCCAGACAAAAGCTGTAAACAGGGTCAGAAAGCCAGTGTGGCTGTTCGTGCCTCCCATCCGATGAGTAGGGGGCAGAAATGGCGCGCTGCAAAGATAAGGAAGCAGGGAGGTGATCACTCAGAGGAAACCAGGACGGCTAAAGTGATCACTCTAGGATGGAGCTAAACTTAGCAAGACAGTGGTCCTCCAGGAGCAGCATTGGACAATAATACTATATTGAAATATTTTGATTAGTTTTGAAAAGATATAAACATGTTAACACGCAACATAACCCCTGTTTTACAGACAAGGCTTAAACTAGTTCCAGACTAAAATGCATTTTTGAGCTGTTTTAACTGAAAGCAACTTGCACTGAAATATCTGTCAGTGCCATTGTTTTATCTCAAGACGCACACCGGTAATGTTTTTCATAAGGCAGGTTTATAAAAGATACTTTTGTCCTAAAGTCCTAATTAAGCTAAGGCCTAATCCTGGCATAATCTAAACCCTGTCTGTGTAACCAAGCCATAGAGTTTTAGTAGTGGTTGTGTCTAAGTGAGAAAATAATTTATGCAAATTGAAAGATGTAGGCATTTAATGCATTTTGTGCCAAAGCAATGACAAATGATCCACAGTTTAGCCCACATAGACAGCTGTTGTACTCACTGAGTGACCTGTAATGAGAAACTGGTCCTAGCGATCGTATGTTATGTTATGAACGTGAGTTGTTAACAGTTGTGAAAAAAGCATGCAAGCATGTGCAAACTGGCCTGTAGGTACATAGAGGAGAATATAATTAATGTCATTTGAAAGATGTATTTTGTGCCAGAGCAATAGAAAATGCTCCACGGTTTAGCCCACACAGACTACTGTTGTACTCTCTGTGTGTCAGGAATGAGTGGGCAGCTGGCTTGAAACCAGTGGTACTGTGGGTGAACAGATCCAGTCAAGTCAGGTCAGGTTTCAGAGGATTTAATGCACATCCAAGCATGCATTTGAGTTTGCGAGTGTGTGGTTTCTAAAGCGAAAGATAAAGGAATACAAGGTTTAGGTTCCCAATACTTAATGCCACCTCAGAAAAAATATCTTCAAATACAGGATACAAGGAGTAAAAATCACCGTCCTCTGCACGGTTCAACAAACAACAAACAAAGGAGACGCTGTGTGCACTGGTACTGCTAATAAGGCCTGTGAGTTTGTCCTGATTGGCAAGAGATTGAGTGGGTGAAGCTGCCAGGGAAATGATGGGACTAAGGCCATATCCTCACAAAGCCAGAGCTTTCCCTATCCAATCTTTTTTTCCCCCTAGTCTCAAGAAATATCTACCTACACACAAAACCGACTCAAAACGATGTAGTTTACATGCCAGACCAGTAATTGTAATTCTGCCACAGAAATACACTAAAAACGGAGAAGAAGACTTGTGGCTAGAAGGGGTACAGCAACGGTCGGAAGTGAAGCAAAATCTCATGATAAAATAATAAATACATTTGCTACTTACCAGATTGTGTTTTATAAACGCCTACACATACCCCAACATTAAACCTACCCTTACAATAATGCAGTAATACAGTAATTAAATGACGTAATATTGATGTGAGCATGCACAGTGGCTGTAGCTGTATCCCTTCTAAGCCCCCTAAACCCTCATTCACTCTTCCCTACGTTAGTCAACTAATATAGTTCACTTGAAGTAGTGAATGAAAACAAGTGTGTGAAGTTGGACAGCATTGTGTGTACATCAGCTGTACACTCGTTATTGCGGTGCAATGTGGGATTGAATGATTGCACTCAATAACGTCCACTATGGTTTTGGACACCACTACAAATTGGCTGTTCCCTCAAATAGTGCCCTATTTGAGGGTAAAGGGGGTGATTTCGGATTCAGCCTACCGTGCGGGACGTGGTGTGATGACATCACCGTTTCACAAAATATATGGATTGGATGTACACACGAAAACGCAAGAGAGTCGGTTTCAGATTTATCCACTCTGGGACCCGGTCTGTGCAGCTCAGTCAAACAACAGTGTTCGGCGGCAGAATCTAATCACAAAGTTGTGAGTCTAACTGCTTCAAAAACAGCACGTTCCCACCTCGCTACTAAGAAATTTCAAGTAGCTTTTCAGTTGCAAATCTATTTTATTGATTAAGTCCCGGGACAGTGCTGACAACTAGTTTCTATGCGTGTGTGCATTTGTATGTGACAGAGAGCTGGAGAAAGAGAGCGTGTTTTAGTTTCCATAGATAGGTTCCATAGATACGAAAAAATTGATATGCTGATTTATCGCAATATTTCCGGCCACAAGACTTTATCGATACTCTGGTTCCAAAGTGTTTACCGCTTAAGCTTACCGGAGTGGCAGTACCCCCAGACTTCCTGTGGTGGCACTTCCCAGAATGCAGATGATCAGATGAACGGAACAGTGAAGAAGAAATATGAGCGCAATGGCAGACCGACAACAAATCACAAATGCACCCGCATCTTTTAAATCAAAAGTTTGGGTCCATTTTGGATTTTGTAGTGACGATACAAAAAACCTCACTAAAGACTATGTAATCTGCAAGAACTGTCTTGGAAAAATCTAATACAATGGCAACACAACCAACATGCATTCTCACCTCGTGTGCCATCATCCCGAATTATGTGAGAAGACAACGGCTACAGTGAATCAGCCTATGCTGGATGACATTTGTAAGGCAAAGCTACCCTTTTCATCGCCAAGGGCAATTTGCATTACAAATTACATTGCGATGTTTATTTGCAAGGACCTTTTCAGCATTCGACCTTTCGCCGAATGCTGAAAACACTAGAACCAAGATATGAAATCCATAGTCGAAAGTATTTTACCGAGACGGCAGTTCCAGCACTGTACGCACAGACCAGAGGAAAGGTAGAGAGTGCACTCGAATCTGCTGCGAGAGTTGCCCTCACTTGTGATTCTTGGACGTCCAGGTCCACAGAGTCCCACGTGACAATTACTGTTCATTTTATCAACGACACATGGGGAATGAATGCTTACTCTCTCCAAACTAGGGCAATGCACGAGAGCCAACGAGAGTCTAACCGAAAAATAACCTGTTGTTGTTACAGACAATGCAAGCAATATGACTTTGGCTGTTGAGCTGACAGGATTCCAGCACATACGATGTTTCGCTCACATACCGAACCTCCCGTCACAACGCGCCTTAAAGCTACAGGCTGTAGCTCGACTGCTAGCGAAGATTCTGAGGATTTCTGTGTTCTTCCATAGGAGCACCACAGCAGCAGGAGCACAGAAGAGGAACCAGGCGATGTTAGACCTCAAGTTAATAGCAGATGTTGCTGTACGCTGGAACAGTGCATATGAGACGCTCTCCCGTTTTCTCGAGCAGCAACCAGCAATTTGTGCTGCCC
Source organism: Gobiocypris rarus (assembly GCA_023029165.1). Lineage (NCBI taxonomy): Eukaryota > Metazoa > Chordata > Actinopteri > Cypriniformes > Gobionidae > Gobiocypris > Gobiocypris rarus. The sequence continues at coordinate 3,651,538 of CM040927.1, forward strand.
TCTTATCTCCTGGGTAAGCTATTGTAACTTTCATTAATGTTACCAAGCGCCTTAAACAAATTACATTTTTTGTGTATTTTATTTAATTTAATTTTTGATGTATTGCTAATGTGTTATGTCCTGTTATTCAAGATTTAGGAAAAGTTTAGGCCCCATCTTATTTCCAACTGAATGATTAAATTCATCTTTTAATTAATGTTGCACTCTGCTGTATTTTAAAGGTGAGAAAGAGTGCCTCTGACATCTGCAACTTGACTGAGATGGAAATATCAAATGCTGAAGATGTTGTACAAGGGTACAAGGGTGGCAACGAATGTAATGTGTGAGGAGAAGACCCCAACAGTTTCCATCATTGCTCCACTTCACACCCAACTGTTGAGTGACATGGGCAGCACTCCCCTCTTATCAAAGAGTTAAACAATGCCGTCTACCAAGACCTCTCGAAGAGATATAATTCTTCAGAGGAGAAAAGCAACCTCTACATCTCGTCAGCCTTAGACCCTAAGTTTAAATCTCTGCGCTCCCTATCCCCAGAGGACATGAATGACCTTTACCAAAGTGGTGTCAAAGGCAGCTGCTCTTAAGGTGAATTCATTTGTTAACCAGAGAAGGTATTTTAAATGTTCGGTTCAAGTTTTATATTTTAAAACAATTAAATAGTGCTAAAATATACATAATGTATTTTTTCTAGAAAATGTTTAAACTATTAAAATGTGAAACTAAGCTATTATTTCACTTGACTGCTGAGTTTATTTTTTTTAATAAAAAATAATGGCAACAGGTCTCCCACTTTGTTTTCCAGGAGTCTACAGACTTGCTGGACAACAGATTTCAGAGCCCTCCTCCGGAGCAGGAAGGAAGCACCATGCATACTGCTGAGGGGATGAAAGACTACAATGAGGCTGGAAAAGATCTTTCCACTTCACACTGCCCAAAGAGGAGGAAATCTGCACTTGCTGATCTCCTTGGACAGAGATTCAACAGCAGTAGTACCAGTACATCCAAGCCTTCAGCTGTCTCGATAGCTGATCAAGAGATTAAATGATACCATGAGGCTCCAGCTTTACCAATGACAAGATGATCCATTGAAATGGTGGAAATCTCAGGCACATGGGTATCCTCTCCTGTCCAAGCTGGCACGAAGGTACTTGTGTGTCCCAGGGACTGGTGTATCAGCAGCAGAACTGCTGGGGATATCACCAGTGCTCAGAGGAGTCTGCTCACATCTGAGCATGTTGATCAGTTGCTGTTCTTGAAGAAAACATGAATATCTGATTCTCACCTTAAACTACTGGGAATTCATGCTTTTGCATTTAAGATCTAAGCACTAAAATCTTTCCATGTTGTTTACATAAAATAAGTTGGCCAAGTTGTAATATGTGCCTCATGTTTTCAGATGTTGTTTTAAAGAAGTTTAAAGGAAACTCCTGTTAGAAAGCACGGCACTGCTGTCACATGTCTGTCCTGTCTTGTGGAGCACATGTGGTGTGTTGTTGTTTTGGGCCATGTGCACTTGTCTCTGTCCGATCCCTCCCCCTTGTTATCTCATTATTGGTTTATTTGCCCCACCTGTTGTTCCCTCATTACCTGCCTGATTTGTCCCCTTTATAAGCTCCTTGTGTTTGTTAGTCTTTGTCGGATCGCTGTATTGTCTCCGTCTCCTGGTTCCCACTGGGTCCAAATATGAAATGTTGCTGCTATGAATAAGTTAGAGATGTGACATTTCTTTATTATAAATAATTTAGTCACAGAAACTGTTCTCTCATGGCTGTTTGATATCTTTATATGCGCTTACTGTACTTTAATGCTATTTCAAAAAAGATGAAGTTTTAATAAATGCTTTTTTCCATTTACAAAATGATATGATATATATCGTGGGTGATTTTCTTGCAATATATCATCTGTCACAGAATCGCTGGTATCGTGATATTATCATATCGTGTGTTGACCTGTGATTCCCACCCATGAAAGCTTTAGCAGAAGTTCTGCTGGGAAGACTTAATTGTCATGTCACTTCAACTGTTTTATCTATCCAATCACATTCTAATACTTGGGTATAAAAGATTGTACTCATGTCTTACTCATGTCTGAGTTCGCAGATGCTGACGCTCCAATTCACTGCCATCCTTCCCACCACCTCCAAGTCAAATCCTTCCCTACATCCACCCCACCACCAGGATGGTCCCTTCCATACCTCACATGGGGGTCGGCTGCGCCTCTGCCTTCGTCTTCAGGCAGGATATGCAGAGTCCGGACCCTCAGATTGCAAGCTACGGACGGGGCCTATGCCAAAGTACTTTATTGCTTGCTGGGTTGTTAATAAATGGATAATTGTCACAGTATTTATTCTCCAGAGTCTTTCTGGTAGAACTAATGTTAACATGCTTTAGTTGTCAAAAAATACATTATTTTTCACATATTTTCATATATATTTTTTTGTTGCTCTCCAATGCCCTGTCTTTCTAAAACATGTCGATTTCTACAAAGCCCCTCCATCTGAAAAGCTCAGAGTGCTCTGATTGGCCAGCTGACCAAGTGCACTGATGATTGGCCGAAACACCTCAAGCATGTGTCGGAAAGCAATTATAAAGAGAGGTAATAACCATGTCGTCAGTTTTACCATATCAGTTCGAGCCCGAGTCAGATTCTGAAAATGCAGATGGCCAAGCCGATGAAGATTGTAGTACACAAGCCACGGGTCAGATCGGTGTTGCCAGATTGGGCGGATTTGAATTTGAGTGTGCGGGTAAAATATAGGTTTGGGCGGGTGGACACATTTTGGGCTGGTTTTGGGTCAATTCGGCGGTTTTCAAACATCAAAATTTTGAAGTCTAATTGGTTAATAAACAAAACTCAAGTGTGCATGTATTCCATGAAATCAATCCTCGGCTGTGACTGGAAAATGCATATATGCATCCTTCACTGCCTTTGATATCCCACAATCCTGTGCTTAACCAGGGCCACTTAAAATTTCTGACCAATCAAACAATAGTTCTCGGACACCCACACACAAGCTGTGAGAACTCCCAAACCAGGGCTGCGAGAACAAAATGACGTCATTTAGGGACCATGGGAGCGAGAACTTTTTTCTCTGTTCTTGCGGAGTATTTAACGACCATAAGCCTGAACCTCGAGCCGAGACTCGACCTCTGGGTTTTTTTGTGCACAGCTGATATGACACAGTGCTGCCCAAAAGGTTATTGCACCTACATAACAGATTTTATTTGTCAATTCTTTTGTCTTTGGTTCATTTTATTTCTCACAGATTTCCGCTCGTTCTGAATCAGATACAGATAAAGTTACAGTAAAGATTAGGCTACATTTATATGAATGCATTAGAGAGAGAGTGAGAGCGTGGCAATGTCTCTCTATTAATAGTGAAGCTTTGGGTTTAAGTTATCAAGTCGGAAGCTCGGGGCACAACCTAACGAGGGGTTAATTGTAACACGCATGGTTTAACACTTTCCACACATGCCAGGATGAGAAACTTAGTGTATTTTCTAGCTGCCATATCAACACTATATCGAGAAAAAATAGCGCCAAAATTAAAAAATCTTTGGAAGATATTACTGAACATTTATTTAGCCATAGCAAAAGTACATTTCTTACTCAAGTTTATTTTTCATCTCAGTTTTTTTTTTGTTTATTTAAAACGAGACAACTCTGATATTATTGTAATCTTATATCTTTTATTTAACAGATGAGATGGTTCTTTAATGCTGATCTAACAGCAGAAGACACGAGCCGGGTTTAAATCCCAGTTGCGCAGGTGGGGTGTGTTGTAACACTGCATTACAATGAACCCCTATTAGAACTGCGCTGTTATATTCTTTACTTTAATGAATTCTTTTGAGAAACCATGAGAAAAGGGTGAATAAAGACTGAGAGTCAATGTTCAGAAATGATTCATCACTATTATGTTTTGAACTATGCTGTATAGCTGTATTTAGCGATGTATTTGTTGTCAAAATAAAAAATGTGTGTATTTTTAATGATAAAAAATTCCATTATTTTATTTCAAAACGTTAATAATTGTATTTTATTGACAAAATATTTTTGTTTGTCTTGGATATTTTTTGATTATATCAGATAACATTTTAAGCTGTCATTTGGTCATGTTACAGTGTACCCCACCTGTGGGGCATGTTGTCACATTTCACTTCCATTCTTTAGGGGTAAATCAAGAAAAAAGTATACACTGTATTAATGAAACAAAACCACATAATTGTACTACACATGTGTGCAATTAATGTGGGAAAAAAATAAATACTCAAGTGGATTTACACAAACTGAGACTGAGCAAAAAGCATTAGGTTGTGCCGCGTTCTCCCCTAATATTTGCTACAACATTTCAATTTCTAAGCTATTTTATTGATAAATCACAGAAACAGTGTTGAAACGGTGTTCTGCGTTACCGAGTGATTCTGTGTTGCGCGATGTGTGAGCTATGTGCGTTTCAATGTATGCAGTAAAAATTAGTTTAGAACGGCAATTAACTTACGTGTATAAGCTGCTTAAATCCTATATTCTCCCGATCAATTTGAGCATCCAGATGGCATAATCAAACATATCTTGTGGAGAGCTCTCTGAGTATGCATTTATTTGCCATTTTAATAGTTGAAAACGGAGCAAGCGTCTCAGGAAATGGCATATCCTGTTGTGCCCTCTATAGGCCAGCAACTAGTCGAGCTTAAAGTGTCATGCCAGAGCATTAAAGGGCACCTATTATACAAAATTCACTTTTATAAGGTGTTTGAACATAAATGTGTGTTGGCAGTGTGTGTACACAACCACACTATAATAGTAAAAATCCACCCACTCATTTTTTTAATCCCCATAAATCATCACAAGCTGTTTCCAGATTCCTGTGACATCACACTGCAGAGGCCCCGCCCACATGTGTTGATGGACACTGCCGTTTTATCACAGACCCCGCCCTCAGAGAGCTGTTCACAGTCCGCCATGTTTATCTCCTCGCCAGAGCATTAACAGCAGCATTCAAGTAAGAGATGTGTTCTTATTAAAGCTACTAAAGTTCAGTCAGTCAAGAGCAGGGAGTGATTTTCTGTTGTTCGGTTCATATTAACAGCAGATAGAGCAATACTGTATTAAACTGCTTTCACTTTAGTTAAGACAGCTGAATCTAACATATGTGCACAGACACAACCAACTGTTTTCATTACCTTGTGAGCATTTGGCAGTTTAATCGCAATAACATATGCAAGAGAACTAGTTTAATAGACTACTCACGGATGTGCTGACATCAGCTCTGTGCGCATGCGACAGGAGCATGTGTGTGTGTTTAAGTTGATAGAGAAAAGGCTTTAAAACGCATGCAGATGATAATATTTCATGATGATGAAGACGAACTGCTATGTCATATGAACGTGTCTGCAATAGATATGAACATCAAAACGCGTGATATTTTCACGAGCTTTGTAGGCTCCGCAGCAGGAGCAGCAGCTCATTTGCATTTAAGGGCAAACACACACTGAACAGCTCATTTTTCTTCAACCCCAAAATTCGCATTTGAAACATGGTAAATTAAATGATCTAGGAATCTTGATCTAAAACTTCACAGGCACACTCTGGGGATACCTGAGACATATTGTAAAAAGGGGCACAATAGGTGCCCTTTAAAGTCGACTAGTCAATTGGTCGACTAGTCTGTGCAACCCCAACTTTAAAGAGGTGCTAACTGCAGATTTTGCTGTGGAAAACCAAACTGAGCCAAAATGAGCCGTGCCGGGCTGAAGCGAGTCGTATCACGCAGTGAAAAAAGCGAAGCGAGCTAAGCCGCGCCGTACCAATTATCACCATGCAGTGGAAAAACGCTAAATGAAGAGAGGCTCTCTGATGCTTTCCATCCAGCAAGATATTCCAATAAATCGTGAGGAAGTCATTAAAATATTTAAAAACACAACAACACTATTTCATAAATAATTACATTTAAATTAAATTAGGTTTAAAATCTGTTTAAAAAAACATTTGGTTATGTTAATTGAAGTAGTAATTATTGTTTATTACATTTACATTTAGTCATTTAGCAGACGCTTTTATCCAAAGTGACTTACACATCAGAGCAATAGAAGCAACCAAGAACAGTCAAGGGCAACAATATGCAAGCGCTGTAACAAGTCTCACGTAATCGAGCACAAAACACATAGGACAGTTTTTTTTATTTAAAAAAAAAAAAATGCATATAACAAACAGAAACAAATAGAGTGATAAGAGCTATTCTTAATTGGTCAAGTGCTGCTGGAAAAGAAGTGTCTTGAGATGTTTTTTGAAAATGGCTACAGACTCGGCTGCTCGAACTGAGACAGACAGGTCATTCCACCAGGTGGGAACGGTCCAGGAAAAGGTCCTAGTGAGGGATTTCATGCCTCTTTGGGATGGCACCACTAAGCGTCGTTCACTTGCAGAACGCAAGCTTCTGGAAGGTGTGTAAGGTGTGTTAGTAGTAATTATATTTGCACAAATGTAGGTGGCATGTTTTTAGCATAATAGATTTAGCAAAATATGACATTTGACGATTTTGTAAAATACAATTCCAGGCACCAAATACTACTAGGGGTGTAACGGTATACGTATTACCGAGCCGTTTGGGTACAGGGCTTCCGGTACAGTGCACGTGTGTCATTCAGTGTCCACAGCTGTATTAGCCGAACCTGTTACTGATGTCTGAATTATTTAATGTATGTTTAAATAAATCTGTCATGAAAATAACAGCCACCGTTTATAAATTATATATGGAGAAAAAGCATAATTTTATAATTAGATGTAGACGTTAATGAATTCATTTAAGGACAGACACAATTTGTTCAGTAAACCAGTGTTTAATAAACAATTAAAAAATAGCAATTTTATATTTAGTTTTCTCTCCTCTGCTGCACCGAAGCCGTACCGAACCGTGGGGTTTGTGTACAGTTACACCCCTAGTTATCACCCATTAGATGTTATTTCAGCCTTTAGAAACTCTTCAGGGTCCAAGTAGACTTTAGTCGAATTTTACACGTCGAGTTATGGTCATTATACTTGCAGCACCTAAGTAGGTTTACTAAATATGTTTGACCCATTCTGGAGATATGGAGTGTGCAGGTCAACAACACACAACTCAAAGGACATGGCGAGTATACGGGGAATGATATTGATCTTTTTGAAGAGTCTTGAATTATTAATGTTTTCTCTACTGTTAAATCTTTTATAGACCACAAGGTGTCAGTAATGCTCTATGTGATGTGATGATTTCTGTCTGGAAGCAGATGCTGGTCACTTACATGAGAGGTCAGAGAAAGTGTTGCAAGTTTACGGTAGAAACATGCTTAGGAAGGATATTAGATCATCACTATCACTGGGGCGGTGCCCTTTAAAAAGGGACCTATTTTTGTGCCTTTTTTTTAAGGGTACAGACACATCGAGAGCTTTTGTGAACATTCATTGACCAGTTTTTTTCTGAAAGTGATGTAAAGTCCAGATAGTGATAATTGTTACACATCTGCAGAGCAGACGAGTGTATTTATTGTAGTATGTCAGGGTTGCCACACCTTTATGACTTTTGCAGTCCATCAAAATTAAGGACTTCATTTATAAGAGTAGTGAAATATTTTACAGCTCAGCACACTCTCAGAAAAAAAGGTCCAAAAGCTGTCACAGGGACGAAACCCTACTTATATGCACCATTTAGGTACTGATGTGTCCACTTTTGGAATCAATGTGCCTTTGAGGGATTAATATGCACTCTTTAGTTACAAAGGTGTACCTTTTGAAAAGTACCGCCCCAGTGACAGCTTTTGTACCTTTTTTTTTCTAAGAGTGCATAATTTAAAAAAAAGAAGTAGAAGAGTACAATTACATTTTAAGATTGAATTTATTTCCATGATTTTTCCCAGAATCACAGTTTTTAAACTCCCTGCAATTCCCAATAGACTCCCAATGAAAGGTAAGTATATTTAAATCTGCCTTCTTTGTCACTCGCAATTGACGTTACAGATTTGATCTTTAGTAAGGACTTTTGCATCAATAAACTCCTAATTACAGCTTATTAATCGTTAGTAAGGTAGTTGTTAAGTTTAGGTATTGGGTGGATTAGGCAATGTAGAATAAGGTCATGCATTAATAAGTGTTTTATTAATTGTTTTATTTTAGTTATATGCATGATAATAAGCAACTAGTTCATACACTCTTAAAAATGCTGGGTTAAAAAACAATCCAAGTTGGGTTGAAAATGGACAAAGCCCTGCGATTGGGTTGTTTTAACCCAGTGGTTGTTAAATGTTTGCCCGTAGTGCTGGGTAGTTTTATTTAACCCAACTATTGTTTAATAATTACTGTATGGCTGGCTTAAAATGAACCCAAAATAGGTTGGAAATTAAAAATCAGACACATAATTACTAGAGGCAACAACAATAATCAAAAGGTTTTTTTTTATAATAAGAAATGTAATAAATGTTTATTGTTTAATTATTATTCATGAAACGTATTAATAATGTTAATTTATTAATTCATGTTAATTTCCAACATACTTTGGGTTGATTTTAAGCAAGCAATACAGTTAATTTTAAACAATAGTTGAGTTAAATAAAACTGCCCAGCAGGTTAGGCAAACATTTAACCCAAAACATCCCATTCACTGGGTTAAAACAACCCAACCGCTGGGATAAAAACAACCCAAACACTGGGTTAAAATAACCCAACCGCTGGGTTAAAATAACCCATTCACCGGGTTAAAACAACCCATTTACCGGGTTAAAATAGCCCAACCGCTGGGTTAAAATAACCCATTCACCGGGTTAAAACAACCCAACCACTGGGTTAAAACAACCCATTTACCGGGTTAAAACAACCCAACCGCTGGGTTAAAATAACCCATTCACTGGGTTAAAATAACCCAATCGCATGGGTTTGTCCATTTTCAACCCAACTTGAGTTGTTTTTAACCCAGATTTTTTTTTATTGTTAGTGAGAACCCTAAAATAAAGTGTTACCACATTTAGCAAACACAGTCTGATCCTCTAAGCGGCTTGTTTTACAGATCAGGGTCAAAAGGTCAGAGTGGGCAGGATCGCATCGCTTTCATGACGGCAGATGTTGGCATTTACAATTAATAATCTACCCGGGGAATTGCATTTCCCAACTCAAAACGCACATCTTGCAATTAATAGAGAGCAATTAGCCAATGCAGAACTTCCAGGGAAGAATCAGACAATTGAAAGCTGCGTCTCCCCGCTTGTTTTGCATCTGAAAAACACCCAGCGTATGGATATCAAACAACACCGCACCTGCTGAAAGACCAGGCGCTCGATGAAAAATGACAAATTGAGGCTGTGTTTTGAGCTGATTGCTCTCGCTGATATAGTTGACCTCACTAATGGATGCCAACCGGTTGAACAGGGGCGGGAAACCACAGATTGCTCCAGTGCTTCGAACCGAACCCATGCGCATGGCTTTTATTTATTCACTCTTTTCTTCTTGTTGTTGGGAAGTCTATAAAAATGAGCCTTTGGTCTCCTCACCGGCGGTTTACCACTAAAACATTTTTATAATCAGCCTTTATTGTTCATTCGCTCCTTGTGGGAGATGCGCCCATGTTCATTTTTTAAAAGGGCAAATCAACCATAATTCAGTTTATAAACTGCGGCGGGGCCGGCGCATGCATGGATGAATATTCATGAGGCTTCCCGAAGCTGCCACTGCACACTGATTCATTAGGCATATGTAAATATCACTCACTTTAATTGCCCCTAAACTGACTCAACATAATGTTGTCATTAGCAAATTATTACTTATTTGTCTTGCTAATCGTACAGTATGGCACAAATGCAGCGTCTCTACATATATGATTACAATTATAAAGCTCTTTCTCAGAGGCTGCCCGCATGATGTGCGCTGTCCTCACTGCTGAGATGGATTGTGGGTAAAGTCTGGGTTGCGGGCGGTAATGAGTTAGTGAGGTGTTTAGAGATGTGCCACAATTAAACAAACGGTTGTGTTTAGGCTCACGGTGGGCACCAGACGTCCTGTCACTGCATGCACGTGAAAAATCACCAGGATTATTATTATGATGTCCCATACACAATATAACGGTGGTGCTTTCTCAAAGCAATCGGTGTCATGATCGGAAGTCCTTTGAGGCTGAGAAAGGAGGAAATAGTGTGATGACAAACATAACGGTCCGATCAGATAGACATATTTTAGCTGTTGTCAGTAAAGTTTAAGAACTCACATGGTTTTCTAGCTAACTCTAGATGTTGTCAAACATTTTCTAGACATACTCTAATTATAACTGGTTATTGATTTATGTCTTGTATTAATAAAAAGGAAAGATACATTACATTATTGCACTTAAATGGCATATTTTATTGTGCATTTATAATTTTCGGCATTTATATTAATTTAGTGCATTTATGTACATTTTATTGTGCATTCATAATTTCCTGCATACATTAATTTTGTGCATTATTGTGCATGTTATTGTGCATTTATAATCTTCTGCATATATATTAATTTTCTACATTTATGTGCATTTTATTGTGCATTTATAATTTTTGGGAGTTATATTCATTTTTGGCATTTTTGTGCATTTATAATTTTTGGCATTTATATTAATTTGGTACATTTCTGTGCATTTTATTGTGCATGATTATTGTGTATATGGTATTTTTAATACTTCAGGTGTACCAGGTGATGCTGAAATGTTGCTTTTTGAGCTCCAAATTTCCCTATCAGGGACAATAAAGGGACAATCATTAAAACATAAGGTGAGAAAATGATGACAGAATATATTCAGTTTTGGGTGAAAAATCATTTAAATTCTATTTGCTATCATTAAAGTGCTATAAAATCTACATTTTATGTAAATATTGTTATTTAAATATTGTTTTTTTATTTCTCTACAGTGTTTCTCTTCTGCACTAGTTTGTGTAATCTATTATAGATTATACATACATTTGGCTTAGTCTACTGCAAAGTCTTATAATAAATGAAAAGCAGTTAAATTAGGTTTCGGTTACATTTACAGTTAAATATTGCTGTATTTGGAACATAGTTTTAAACACTGCCTATGACTAATGATCAGAAAGGCTCCTGCTCTACCTTTATTCACGTAATTATTCATAAAAAAAGAATGAATGTTATTCTGAGTGTCCTATCCACTCAGTAAAGCACGTTGAAGTGCAGTAGGGTAAATCGGGGTAAGATGAACCACCCCACCGCCACCACCTTCATTTATTCTCCCGATCGCACATGACTCAATCTCATCTCAGCGCTTTTTAGGAATAGCTATTTTTTTTATTTTCTCATTTCATCTGAATATCAACATTTGTGAGGTTTTGAGGTCAACTGATCCAATTGTGTCTCTGGAGAATCCTGATCTATGACATTGTATTATGCTGAATCTAGTTAATGTGTCTGTTTGTTTATGAGGCGTTTGTGGACACATCAATGTTTTTAGCTTTGTGGAGTAAAAGTTATTATGAAGTAAAAAGGTAAAATTTGATCTTTGGGTTAAGATGATCCCCTATGTTCTTACTAGTGTTATTATTTTTAAATCTAATTATTATTGTAATCAATGGGGTTATTATTCAGTATTCCATGAATTGCATGTACATTTTAGACATATTCGGCATATTCAAGTGACACCGCTGTGTTGCGCGGTCATGAAAGCTTATCGTTTGCATGCGTTTTTTAAGCATTGCTGTGATTTTAATAAGCAGCGAAAGAGAACTCATTTCGCTATACATGAAGCCGGCACGCACAGAGTCGGTTAAATACAAATAAATACTTATGTGTCAAAATGCCGTCTTTTCAAGTATCCTTAAAAACACAGTCATGTATGTCTTAAAGGGATAGTTCACTCAAAAATAAAAATTAGCCCATGATTTACTCACCCTCAAGCCATCCTAGGTGTGTATGACATTCTTCTTTCAGACGAACACAATCAGAGTTATATTAATAATGTTCTGGCTCTTCTGAGCTTCATACTGGCAGTGAATGTTGCTCTGTTTTTGAAGTCTATAAAAGTGCATCTCTCCATCATATAACTGCTCCACACGGCTCCGGGGGTTAATAAAGGCCTTCTGAAGCGAGTCGATGCATTTGTGTAAAACAAATATCCATATTTAATACTTTATAGACTAACATAATGAGCTTCTGTTGGTCAGCGGTGTGCACGTCGACTTATGGTGAAAGAGAAACCCTTGACCCTTGAACCCTTGACGCATATATTGACAAACGCAGAAGCAGAGAGGATAGAGCAAAACAAAACACCGTCATGAATTAAAGTCTAAAATGAGACTTTTTAAAGAGAAATGGCGGAGGATTTTGATATGAGAGAAGAGGGGCTTGAGTTTGTTGCCCAGCCCGATCAGCGAGAGGCGTCAAAGCTTGCAATGCTCCTGTTTTAAATATGGATATTTTTCTTACACAAACGCGCCACTTCGCTTCAGAAGGCCTTTATTAACCCCCCGGAGCCGTGTGGAGCAGTTATATGATGGATAGATGCACTTTTATGGACTTCATCAACGAGACAACAGTCACTGCCATTATAAAGCTTGGAAGAGCCAGAACATTATTAATATAACTCTGATTGTGTTCGTCTGAAAGAAGAATGTCATATACACCTAGGATGGCTTGAGGGAGAGTAAATCATGGGCTAATTTTCATTTTTTTGGGAACTATCCCTTTAAGTGAACATAAACAGTTGGGAAAGTAAACACATGTGTATCAGTAAATTGGATCCGTGCATTCACTCTTAAAGTGACACCAGCCTAATAAACCTACAGTATTGTTCAAAATAATAGCAGTACAATGTGACTAATCAGAAAAATCAAGGTTTTTAGTATATTTTTTATTGCTACGTGGCAAACAAGTTACCAGTAGGTTCAGTAGATTCTCAGAAAACAAACAAGACTCAGCATTCATGATATGCACGCTCTTAAGGCTGTGCAATTGGGGTATTAGTTGAAAGGGGTGTGTTCAAAAAAATAGCAGTGTCTACCTTTGACTGTACAAACTCAAAACTATTTTGTACAAACATTTTTGTACAAACATTCAATCCTGTGAATCACTAAACTAATATTTAGTTGTATGACCACAGTTTTTAAAACTGCTTGACATCTGTGTGGCATGGAGTCAACCAACTTGTGGCACCTCTCAGCTGTTATTCCACTCCATGATTCTTTAACAACATTCCACAATTCATTCACATGTCTTGGTTTTGCTTCAGAAACAGCATTTTTGATATCACCCCACAAGTTCTCAATTGGATTAAGGTCTGGAGATTGGGCTGGCCACTCCATAACATTAATTTTGTTGGTTTGGAACCAAGACTTTGCCCGTTTACTAGTGTGTTTTGGGTCATTGTCTTGTTGAAACAACCATTTCAAGGGCATGTCCTCTTCAGCATAGGGCAACATGACCTCTTCAAGTATTTTAACATATGCAAACTGATCCATGATCCCTGGTATGCGATAAATAGACCCAACACCATAGTAGGAGAAACATGCCCATATCATGATGCTTGCACCTCCATGCTTCACTGTCTTCACTGTGTACTGTGGCTTGAATTCAGAGTTTGGGGTCGTCTCACAAACTGCCTGGCCCTTGGACCCAAAAATAACAATTTTACTCTCATCAGTCCACAAAATGTTCCTCCATTTCTCTTTAGGCCAGTTGATGTGTTCTTTGGCAAATTGTAACCTCTTCTGCACATGCCTTTTTTTAACAGAGGGACTTTATGGGGATTCTTGAAAATAGATTAGCTTCACACAGACGTCTTCTAACTGTCACAGTACTTACAGGTAACTCCAGACTGTCTTTGATCATCCTGGAGGTGATCATTGGCTGAGCCTTTGCCATTCTGGTTATTCTTCTATCCATTTTGATGGTTGTCTTCCGTTTTCTTCCACGTCTCTCTGGTTTTGCTCTCCATTTTAAGGCATTGGAGATCATTTTAGCTGAACAGCCTATCATTTTTTGCACCTCTTTATAGGTTTTCCCCCCTCTCCAATCAACTTTTTAATCAAAGTACGCTGTTCTTCTGAACAATGTCTTGAACGACCCATTTTCCTCAGCTTTCAAATGCATGTTCAACAAGTGTTGGCTTCATCCTTAAATAGGGGCCACCTGATTCACACCTGTTTCTTCACAAAATTGATGACCTCAGTGATTGAATGCCACACTGCTATTTTTTTTAACACACCCCTTTCAACTAATTGCCCAATTGCACAGCCTTAAGAGCGTGCATATCATGAATGCTGGGTCTTGTTTGTTTTCTGAGAATCTACTGAACCTACTGGTAACTTGTTTGCCACGTAGCAATAAAAAAAAATACTAAAAACCTTGATTATTCTGGTTAGTCTCATTGTACTGCTATTATTTTGAACAATACTGTATAATAATCACACAACACAAGAGAGAAAATCTCTCACTGCTCTTCACTGAATCACCTTTGTAACTTTAATAAGAATAAATGTAGACTTTACACTTGCATTGTTTTTATTTGATTACTTTTACTAATTATGTAGTTTTTTAATTTCTGGTGCTTTTCAGGTAGATCTATTTATTTGTGTCATTATTCTGTAGTTTGTTTTTTATTGCTTGTAATTAGTTTCTCTTGTTCTTATTTTATCACTTGTCTTCATTAAGCTAGGAAGTTTTTTTTTTTTTTTTTTCCTCAGGCTATAGTTTTTTGTAATATTGATATTATGAAGTAAAATGACTCGTCGTGATATAAGATTTTGTTCATATCACCCACACATGTATTTAAATACTGAGTCAAATGTTTTAATCTCTATCGTTTTCAAATGGGAAGAATAATCCTGACACGTGTAGTATTTGTAATCTTTCGTAGTTCTTTCAGAATAACTGAACCGACAAATCGTGTAGGTAATTAGACGCTCTCATCTGTCACAGCCTCTCACAACAGGGCTGTTTAGTAGTCAAAGCATGATTGCAGGTTCAGGGTAACAAGCCTTCCGCTGACCCCACCAGACACCCAAACTCATAATTGGTGTTGATTTGATTGATTCATGGGGGAATTCATTTGGACTGCACTTGTTGAGAACCATTTGGCTTATGCCTCACAGTTATTTTACTATACACCTCCTCTTTCCTCTAACCCAGCATCTTCCCTATGTGCAATTTATTTCATTTTTAAAACTGTACAATTCATCTGTTTATAACTCTCTAAAACTTTGTACAAACAGAGCCTGAAATAAAAGGTTACACTTTACAATAAAGTTAAATTAATTAAAGTTTAAAATTGCAAAAAATTAACAATATGTTTGTCACATGATTTATTAACATTAATTTATACAAATGTCTCATGTTTCTGTTGTCTGTGTTTGTTTCTGGCTGGGTTTGCTGTGTGTTTTTAGGGGCTGTTTACACGACACCATTTTCAACTAAAAACTTAACTTATGCATTTTGGGCATTCATTTAAAGTCTCACTGAAGTGCCTCGATACGCACTGCAGTATTCAATTTGTTGACACCAGAAAACATAGAAAATATGATTTGTGTTGCCATATCACAATGTGTTGATGTAATTTCCACTGAAACAGGAAAACAGGGCGGGGAATACGAGCAGCTCCTCCCCTTTTTTAAAACAGCCAATAGTGTTTAGTTTAAATCAGAGCCGTTGAGCTCTGTAAAGCCGCAGTTTCCTCCTAATCTCTAACCGTTTCTCCTCCAAATCGCTTTAAAATACAGCATTATGTGCAGAATTCAAACGTTTCTGATGTTTTCTGGTGTACCCTTGTTATTTGCAACCATCTGTTACAGTTTTGAGGCATTCAGTTATTTTTGCATATGCACAGAAATGAATGAGCAATGGATATTCCTAATATCATCCTTAAAAAGACTTATGATTAACACAGGAACTGTGATGGCTGTCATAGTATATTTATATGGTGCATTTATAAGAGGAATATGCCTACATGGATCATAATTTTCGGCAACACTTTACAATAATAATAAATTGTGTACACAAACAGGCTGACACAGAGAATAGATGCTAAGTATACAAAGTCTTTATTGAGCAACCAGAGGTGAGCGGGGCGGGTAAGTGAAGCAGATGATGTAAGCAGATGAATGTAGCAGGATACTGGATGATACTGTACTCTTTGTTGCAGATGGTGTTGAGGAAGACATCCAGGCGAGACACAGGAAACACTGGAGACACAGAGACTTGGAGACGGGACACGGAGAACACTTGGAGACTTGGAGGATCGAAGAGAATGCAGGTTGGTATCACAGGTGAGTCCTTGAGGTAAGCATAAGCTGTGCTATGTGTGAACAAGCCCGGACAGTGACTGAATGCGTGCATGGGGTTTATGTGCTGGTGGTGATTGCTGATGATAATGACGTGCAGGTGTGTGTGATCAGTATTCTGGTGAGGGAGTGTGCCAGGATTGGGGGAGGGTGGAGTCTGGCGTACTTGTGACAGTACATGTGTTCATAACCTCAAGGCTAGATTATTGTAATGCTCTACTGGGTGGTTGCCCTGCTCGCTTAATAAACAAACTCCAGCTGGTCCAAAACACAGCAGCTCGAGTTCTTACTAGAACCAGGAAGTATGACCATACTTCTTTAGCCTGGTTCTGTCAACACTGCACTGGCTCCCTATTAAACATTGTATACATTTTAAAATCTTGCTTATTACTTATAAAGCACTAAATGGTTTAGCTCCCCAGTACTTGAGCAAGCTCTTAACACATTATACTCCATCACGTCTATTACAGTCTCAAAACTCTGGCCAGCTGATAATATCAAAATCAACTGCAGTCGGTAGATCCTATTTAGCACCTAAACTCTGCAACAGTCTTCCTAGAGGTTTACTGTAGTCTGCTGGTTTCGGTCCGTATCTAGATCAGATGGTGGACCTGCGCATAGACACGGCCACAACACATCCCTGAAGTGTCAGCAGAGATTGTGTAGACTCTCCCCTGTGAACGCCTCATCGGCATGACACTGATCCTCAACAAACCCTTCTCCATACCGGCATGATGACTGTGATCTTCAACCAGATGGAACTGGATAAATATTCTGACCTGTAATGGTAAATGTACTGCATTTATATAGCACTTTTAACAGACCCATGGACATCGAAAGTGTTTTACATGTTGCCTCACATTCACCCATTCACACACCGACGGCAGTGTCAGCGCCATCCAGCTCATCAGGAGCAGCTGGGGTTAGGTGTCTTGCTCATGGACACATCAACACTTGGTCAGAAGGAACCGGGGATTGAACCACCAACCTTCCGGTTTGTAGATAATCTACATGAACCACTGAGCCACTGCCGCCCGTAATGCTGCCTGAATCGTAATCATACACTGTTTGTTCGTTGGCCAGAGAAGAACTGGCATCCCGATTGAGCCTGGCTTCTCTTAAAGTTTTTTCTCCATTCAGTCACCTGATGGATTTTTGGCTCCTGCCACTTAATTTATTTTATTAATGGATTAATAAATGGATTAAAAAATGGTGTGTATTAATGGATAAAGCTACAGAAACTTCTTCAGGTAGTCATCTTAAGATCCTTTCCATCTAAACTGGATATATCTGATTATAAATATAGTTATTTTTTTTATCCACTAGAGGGCCAAAAGTTACATAGTGTACCTTTAAATGTGCCGTATCACGAAAATCTGATATTTTCCGTGTTTAAGTGCTATAATCGGGTCCCCGGTGCATCTACCAACCCAGAAAATGTGAAAAAGACAACCCAGTAACTTTGTTTTGGGAAGCTTTCTCTGCAAGCATGTGAAAAAACAAGCCGCTCAGATTTCTCTCCCTTATGACGTATGAAGGGGATCTTATTATAATATTACCACCCCTTAATCTGCACATTTCCACCCACAGCGCCGCTCTTTTTTGTGTGAACAAGACCCTGTGTGTCTCAACAGTTTAAACACAACAAAAAGAGAAGTTACTCACGAGACTTGACATCTGACAGCCAGTTGCCTGTGTGTGTGTGTGTGTGTGTGTGTGTGCTTCTGATACGTGTGCTCAGAAAACGATCCATTAGAAGTTTAAACTGATACAGCTTTAAAATGCATGGAAATAATCAACTTTAATGATGAAAGAAGAAGTATGCTCTCCGTGATGAATTAACAACATGTATGATTAGGGTTAGTTGCATTGTATGTATGCATTATTTATTGTTATTGCTAAGTACATGTAACAAGGACACTGTAAAATAAAGTGTTACTGTATTTTCTTATAAAACAATATTTGTTTTAATTACAACTGAAAAATCTTACAGTGTATATTTTGTCGTACTCTAACTCGCTCTGTCCTATACATGCATTTATTTCTCTTTTTACAGCCGGACAGTTAAGCTGTTTAGAGTTCTTTATGGGGCCAGTTGTGCTCCGTACAACAAGCATGACAAAACAGCACCTAAAAAAAGAAAAGTGAAAGGCAGGACTGAGTAAGACGGGGTGGAAAGCTAATAAAGTAATGTGA
Source organism: Gobiocypris rarus (assembly GCA_023029165.1). Taxonomy (NCBI): domain Eukaryota; kingdom Metazoa; phylum Chordata; class Actinopteri; order Cypriniformes; family Gobionidae; genus Gobiocypris; species Gobiocypris rarus. The sequence goes on from CM040927.1 coordinate 3,670,005, forward strand.
TGGATGGCTCTTTCTCCCCGAAGGTTTCCACACCATGTAAATTGGCCCAGACAATGCATTATGGATAAGGCGTTTGAGATTATAGCTTGTTAATGTGTTTCCCCCTCCTCTGTTCTCTTGGCCCCTCTGCTTGTGTGCAGGCAGGGACATGGCCACCTCATTGTCGGGGCATGCGGGTCTTTAGGTGCAGATGGGGAGGTTTGGGGGGGGTCCTGTGCTGCAATCTGCCAGGCACTACAGCAGCAGTGTTTGTGTGTGTGTGTGTGTGTTTGGCAGTCGTGTGTGTGCATGCATGTGTGTGTGTGTGTGTATCCTGTAGAGGCCAAGCTGACAAGCAGTCAGCAGGGGACGGGACTGCAGCCATATGCCTCTGCATCACCCCTCCCTCCAGAAGAGCCAGTGCCGTCCATGTATCCTCCTGTCCTCAGAGACTGCAGGCCATCTGTTTGGGGCTGAGGCGTTCTTACGGCCCACGATGGGTGTGAAGTGGGACTGAGGATGTTCAGGCCTCCATAAAGAATGGATGGATGGTGTCTTAAAAATGATGGTGGGTCATGTGCGTCGTTGTCCTCCTAATATGCAGGAACAGCAGCGCTTCAGCTACGTCACCATCAGAGCTGCACTCATGCGTGTGTGACTGGGAAAAGTTACTTTTAAAAGGGTTTTTTCACTGTTCATCTGTCTAGTTCCTGTTTGAGCATGAAAAAGAAGCACAAAGTCCCTCCGGCGGGAGTTATTCGCTACATCTGCGCACTGATTTTGAACTTCCTAGGGCCCTATGAAATACATTTTATTTTATTTACATTTTTTGGACTCCATGGTTAAATTAAATTGTAGTAATCAAAAAGCATGTCTAATTAATTGAAATCATGAAACATACAATTTAATAACACTTTATTAAACGTTTAACAAAAATTAGGCCCCTATGAAATATTTTTTCCCCTTATTTTTTAGCAAATTCTCTGTTTTCTAGATTCTAATTTTTTAATTAAATTAAATTAATTAAATTTAATTAAAAAGATTTTAATGGTTTAATTACATTTGAATATTCAAACATAATACAAAAATATTAATTGATAATAATTAAAATAATTAATAAATAATAACACAAAAGTAATTTAAAAAATATTATTTAAATCTTTTTTTTTTTTTTTGTATTTTTTTATTTTGTGTTGTGTATTTAATATTTCTCTCACAATCACGGCATAAAACATAAATTTAATCTATCTTTTAATCATATGAAATTAAACCAAAGTGCTGCACAATAGAGCTTTACTGTTAAAATTAAACATGGAAGAAAAACATTTGAAAAACATTGAAACATTTGAAACGTAGCTAAATTCTACTAGATTTCTGTCACAATTTCTTCAAGTTAAACCGAACTTTTATTTTGACGGGTTGCCGTAAAGACCTTGAGTATCTGTATTTATGACATGATAGTTTTCCTCAAATGAAACGGTAAAATGCTCATGAACTGACTCTCAGAGCGGCTCTGGAGATGAAGTTCATGCGTTGTCCTCATATAGTGAGGTGGCACAGGCTGAAAAACACTTTGAGTGTTATGCGTGCTTCAGTGTGTGTGTGTTTGTGTGTGTGTGTGTGTGGGGGGGGGGGAATTAAACCATTCATTCACACAGAGACACAAACAACATGCAGGATTCGTCTTATTGCGGTTGAATATTCTCAGACAAGAGTCTATATCTCGATTTGATTTAAGAGTGCTGACCTACTTTTTATTTATTCATCAAAAGTTTACGCGATTCCGTCTGTGTTTTCTAATCAAGGAAATCATAGGGGCCTAGAAACGCCTCCTTTGTATTCTGGAGTTTTCTTCTGGGAACGAACACGTCACAATATTCCTCATTATTAAAATTCATACGCAGAATAAAGGGGCGGGCCTGGTTGAGTTAGTTAGTAGTGTGTAGAAACTGGTGGTTATGGTAAGGGGCAGGACATTTCCAAAACACGCTGGAAGCACTTGACCAATCACAGCACACTGCTCCAGCCGACCAATCAGAGCACAGTGTGCTTTTCAGAAGGAGGGGCTTCATAGAGACAGGATCTAAACAGAGCGATACTGACAGACTGGGAAGAGAGGAGCCGCAACAATGCAGAATATGGGGAAATAATTAACAATCAAGCAGTAAAACCTGCTCTAGTACAGCCAAAACAACATGACTCTAGAAGAAGGGCAGGGCTCTTTAACATTACGAGTTATATTACCAACTGTACAACTCTTTTCATTGAACGTTGTTTTTTGTCTGTTCCCGTGCACACACATGTCTAAGTGACTGTGTTATGGAGAAAAGAGAGAATTTTAATTCAGTAGTTAACTTTTCTTTTTTAAGCAAATTCATTAAACTGAAGTAACATGCATTCAGTGTGAAACAAATAAAAATAATTAATTCAAATATTAATGTGTAAATGTAAAAAGTAACGTGTTACTTCCCTCATCACATCAAATAAGTAATCCGATTATGTAAAACACCCAACACTGGATCTGAATAAACAAGGAGAATAAACACCTCCAGTCAGAGATGCATTTCCCCGCAGTCTGACCTGTTGTATTATAAAGTCTTTCTAGTATTAATGTGATTTGCTGAAACTCTTAATAATGAAAATAATATATAAAAATGTATTTCAATTTAAACAACTGATATATCTGACTGATATATGAATCAGAATGCTTTTATTGTAATTGCACACATTGGACAACAATGATTTATGTTTTTTTTTACATGAAAAGTAAATATTACATTTATTAGAAATAAGTAAATAATAAATATCAGTAAAAAGGTGATTATTATTTTTTTAGAAATATAATTAAATATGTCTCTTCTGCTCACCAAGGCTGCATTTACTTGATCAAAAATACAGTAAAACCATTAATACTGTAAAATATTATTACAGTTTTAAAGATATTTTAAAATGTGATTTATTCTTGTGGTGGCAAAGCTGAATTTGAGTCCTTCAGAAATCATAAAACATTAATACTACTGTATCTTTCAACACGAGCAATTAAAAGTTGTTTTTAAGCGTCTTGAAGTTTCTGATTCACCCATTGTCATAAACAGTTATTAAAATGACGACTATTAGACCGTTCCCGCCTCGCCTGACACTTCCAGCTAATGTTCAGACGGTGTTGATTTGATGAAATTGGTGCGCCATATGCTAGCAAAGCCAGACACCTTCATTTGCCCAAACAACCTTCCTGCAGGTCTTAACGGCCACATCATTTTGGCTTGTTTATCTAATGCGTCTGTTAATGTAATTTATAGCGGTTTCACGCCTCGTGCAGCGCCAGCGCATGCTAAGGAGAAAGGCATAAGATATGCTAATGTCTTTGTCAGCCCAACTTTGGTGCAGTAAAACAAAACATTTGCATTTGATAGAGCACGTAATAAAGTGGGCATTAGCATTTTAAATGCGTACAAATAGAAATATGGGGGGAAAAGCTATTCGGACTGTTGGCAAATTAAATATACAGCTACATGGCACAATCATATTGCTTACATTCAAGAGCTCAGAAAGTTTGGACTTCTTTATATTTATCAGTCTGTCCCAAAGTGAGTCTGTCTCAGTCGGTACTGTAATATAATAGGTGGACAATGGGGTCATGTCCTAACCTCTTATTGTCAAGGTGTTCCCCTCAGAAGTTTTATTATTAACTTTTTAGTTTTGAATATTTTGCTGCATATACTGTAAAACAGTGAAATATCTGAGCGACTATTAAGCTGACATTAAATCTGGTAAAATAAAGGCCATGATATGACATATTTTATGACAATCACAATGTATGAAATAATCATGACATATGCAATGTGCTTTTATTTGGCCTCAATGTGTCCTAAAGACCTGCATTAGATGTTTTCCTGTCTCGTTTCCCCTGTCTTCTGTTTCAGGACTCTTATTTTGAAGTGTATTTTTGCTGCCTTGCTTGTTTCCATAGTTACCCTCAGCCAATTACTCACACCCATTCCTTGTTATCTTGTGTATTTATTTTAAACTCCAGTGTCTGGTGTTGTGTTTGATGGATGTTTTGTCCTCGTTTCGGGTCAGTTTTTGCCCCTGTCTGAAGTATTCCGTTTCTGACTGGATTTATTTTCCTTGTGTTTGTTTAAATTCTGTTTTTGCTGTTTCTCTCATTTCAGAAGCAGCTTACGCTAATCACGACAGGCGCTTCAACAGTGTTTCTGGTTTACACTTCAGCAAAAACTAAAAGAGAAAAACTATATTAATGAATTCCTGTGAATCAGTTCAAACAGAGTCAATTAATCCATTCATAATTACTTTACACCATCACTCAAATATGATTTTAAGAAAATATTTTTTCTTTAAGTAATTGATGTTTTTATTGTAGAAGGAAGCATTAAATGTATCAGGTGTGAGAGTAAAAACATTTATAATGTTTCAAAAGAATGTTTTTCACAAAAAATATTAAGCAACACAACACTGATAATAATCATAAATGTTTCTTGAGCATCAAATCTTCATATGAGAATGATTTGTGAAGGGTTATGTGACACTGAAGACTGGAGTAATGATGATAAATTCAGATCTGATCACAGGAATAAATCACACTTTACTGTATATTCACATACAGTAGAAAACAGCTGATTTAAAATATTAATATTTCACAATATTACTGTTTTTATTGCATTTTATCATCAACTAAATGCACCCTTGGTGAGCAGAAGATACACACGCACATATCATTACCAACCTCAGAAATGTTGAACTAAAGTGCATTTTATGTTAAAATAATACAAAATAACTGATATTTTAAAAAACTATATATTGTAAAGTAAAAAATATATTAAGTTGTTTATTTAGTGTAAACAATTACTTAATATAGAACAAGCAAGAATTTTTTTTTTACATTTAACTGTGACAATACTTGACTAATTATAATTCTCCTTTATTTAGCTTCAGATGTCTATGGTTGAACATCCATAAACAATAGATAAATGCTCCAAGATTGAAGTTTAGATGAGAAACATAATTTAATCATGTCGGAAATACGAAATGCATATTTAAAAATTCATCAACCTCCCCATTGCCCTTTTCCCGCCAGTATAATCACCCTTTCAGGCCACTTTAGAGCAAATATATTATTATTGCGATACCTTTGTGACAGATGTGATGTGGCCATGTGCTAACAGCAGGATTGACTGAAGAAGCCTGAGTTTGGACAGCCCGTTCGAGAGAAGCGTCCTGTAGCCATGAGACGAGCGGCTGCTATTTCATACAGATGGCATATGAAACTGCCCTGCTCTTCTCCTGCTGTTGTTGGCCAAACTTGTGCTGAAGTCACTCACATAGTCAGTATCTGTAGAAAACAAGATCCGATGGAGACTAAATTCTCCATTTTATGCTTACTTGGCAACATGTGTTGTGTTTATCCTTGTTGATTCTGACTGTTGTATTGTTGGGTTTAATTACAGCTATTTTGGATCTGGCTGACAAGCTCAGCATTTGTAGATGTTGTTTTCATTGCACAATGAATGTGTGTGTGTGTGTGTGTGTGTGTGTGTGTGTGTGTGTGTGTGTGTGTGTGCTGAGGCATGCTGTCCGTGCTCGTCCTATTACTATGGAAATAAGGCTGGCGTGACAGGTGGCTTTACAACCAACACAATTAACTTCCTCCATTAGCTGATGGGCTGACAAAACCACTACATGCGCACGGACCCGGGCCTGCGAGGCAATGACACCCTGTTTGCAGCTGCATATGAGAGGGGTGGAGAGGATCACGTCCCCCTCAATACCTCTAAATTACCCTACTCGCTGCTTCTCTGGGTTTCTCCTGAGAAAAGGCCTCTCTTTCCAACTCTAAATTGCTTTACTGTCATTTGGAGCACAAGGGTTTTGATGGCCCTTTCAGAAGCTCTCTGCTTCTTTAAGAATTCACATTGTTGATGCTATTTATACACTTTAATTGCATGTATAATTGACTTTTGTTCAAATATTTTGAGTAAGGAATAATTGACTTTATTAGAAAATAAGTGTGCGTTTATATGGGAGAGAGCGCTGGAGAAAGAGAGTGTGCTTTAGTTTCCATAGATGATAAAACAATTTTGTGGGAAAAACATGAAAATAGTTTGCCATTTTTATTCTATCATTTGCTGCATTTATTTACTTTGTGGTCAAGGGTTTCGGTTCTTTTGCTGTTGTCGGCTGTAAGGACAATCACTGAAATCATTTGGCGGAGTGATATAGAGCCGTAATGCGGTCCTTCTTAAGTGTTACCTGGAAAATAACTGCACACCTTTGAATGTTTGTCAACCAATCAGAATCAAGCATTCACCAGCCCTAGTGTAAAGATGGACAACAGAAGCTCACTAGGCCCATTTTAGGAGGGCTTTTGCCTCTCTAATTTCCCCCCAGCCCCCTTAAATTTTTTGATTAACTCCATAATCTGTACACTAATTCGTGATGGCATTAGTCTCATTTACAGGGGTGGTTCATTATGATTTCACTTTTGTAACTTTAGTGAGTGTGTGATTTTGCTGTTTGAGCATAAACAACATCTGCAGTTACAACACTCAAAGTTCACAGCAACGGGAGATATTTACTTTTACAGAAATCACTTTGTAAGGACTACAACAAACGGTTGGTAGGGAATACACAAGCTTATTCACGGGTTAGTGACATCACTAACCCTGAAATTTACATAAACCCCGCCCACGGAAACACACAACAAAGGGGGTGAGATTATCATGACTTGAATCAATGACTTGAAGATCGTTAACTCATAAATTCATCAACTATCCCTTCAGAAATGTCTGATTCTACATTGTCACTTCTTCTTGAGTCTCTCCATCATTGTCCGACTCCGGTTTGATCATAAAAGACTGAAGTTTCATTGCCTGTCTGCATGAGGTTATCAGAGCTGCTAACACATGAGCTCTTGAAGCTCCGCCCCATGAGAACCCGCTCATTTGCATTTAAAGGGACACACAAAAACGTCATGTTTTTGCTCACCCTCAAAAAGTGACAATTTTAACATGCTATAAAAAATTATCTGTGGGGTATTTCGAGCTAAAACTTCACATACACACTCTGGGGACATCAGAGACACCAGCACTTTAAAACTCACATGAAACCGGCGGCAGGCTTCGGCTCATCCCTGTATTTTACTTAGCGTTATTCAGCATGTTCTTCAATCTGTAGCAGCTTCAGCATCAGAAGCATAATGTGTAATGTGTGTGCATTTATTGATAGATTGTAACATCTGCATCTGTGTAGTTCTTTGTCATAAATGCAGTTTAAATAATATGATGCAGGAGCAAGACGGTTTCCCATCCACTGTAAAATCTGCTTATTTATTTATTTATTTATTTTATGAAATTCCTTTCAGTGGCATGAGACTTTGTGACTTTTCCAATTTGTTACAATATTCATTTTGTAATAATTCCAAAAGCAAAACATGTGAAAAGAACTATAAAAGGTGGAAGTGGCAGATGAGCTAATGATTGGTCCCCTGTTGCCATCTACTGGTTATAGTGCTAATTTCATGTCGTTTTCATGTTAAAAGTGTTTGTTTTCCACCAGGTGGAAAATCCTCCATTAATCCATGGCATATTTTCCATGTTATCTCCATGAATAAAAATAAGAAATGTGGATCTTCTTTAAAGTTAATTTAACCACAAATGTATAGTTAAAAAAATAATAGTGTTTAAAACATTACGAAAATATTTCACCACAAATTGCCATTCTAGACTTTTACAGTAATACAACATTTGTCTATATTCTTAAAGAATATTAGCTGGTTATTTAAAATTATTAGAAATTAATTCAATATTCAGGGATTGATTTGATAGATAGTGTATCTATCAAATCTCCTCCCGACTGTATTGTTCACGCCTACCCTAGAATACAAACAAATACAATTATTATATATTTTTTAATCATACCCTCATTGAGGGCTGAGCCCCCCTAATATTGAAATCCTAGATTCCAAGATTTTTTCTCAGATTGTCGGGAGGGGAAAAATCAGGGATGTATCATCTTAAAACTCCTGTAGTCTAAGCCTGGATTAAGATATAAAAATATATACATAAATAAAGAAATAAATGTATAAATAATTATTGTTATTGTTATTATTTTGCTTTTCTAAGTATATTTATTTATTCATTTTTGCTTTTTTTTACATTTTTTTGTATATTTATTTATTTATTTATTTATTTATATTTATTTATTTATTTATTTATTTATTTATTTATTTATTTATTTATTTATTTATTTATTTATTTATTTATTTATTTATTTATTTATTTATTTATGTATTTATTTATTTTACATTTTGGCAGACTTGGCATTCCATATTTAACATGATGGACGGCTGTTCTTCTTTGAAATGTGTTTGATTATAGAATGTCAAGTAGTAAAAATGATTTAAATTTCTTAATATCCCCCCCAAAAATTTGAATTATATAAACTCCATTAGTTTTGGTGGAATCATTCACCCAATAATGATTATTTTATAGATATTTTGTCATTGTCTTGCTACACATGTTGCACTTCTTCCATGACGTTTTTGTCTGAGCTTTTCCGCACCACAAATGCAGATGGTGATTCATACGACAAAGTTACAAAAAGGCCAAATTTACCATGAAAGAATTATGAAGTCTTTTGAAACCATGCAGCTTTGTGTGAGGAACAACAGCAATTGCACTGAATATCTTCTCATTTGCATTTGATAGCTTACTTTGTGCCTGTTCATTAAAACTATGACACGTCACATTTGGTTTGAGGTCGGTCATGTCAAAAAACGTTGGTTAATAGGTTTGAAATCAGTGTATAATGACCTAAATTTCTTCACATTAAGCTATCATGAAATCATGGCTTTTTTAAAAGACCTTGTTATGGTGCCTTTTAGGAGCTAGGCAGTATTAATGACCACACTAGCAGAAAAATGGGTTTATGTGATATTTGTAAAGCAGCAGGCTATCAGTCTAGTGTGGTTTATAAGTACATTGTCAGATTGGAGCAATCAAGCAGAATGAATCCACTTTGTTTGCCGTTTGTGGGTAATTAGATAAGTGTTAGTTTAACTTCACGCTGGCCTTCACCTCCCAACTGCACTACCTGAAAAGCTAATGGCCCTTGACTAGTGAGTACTAATGAGGTGTTGCACAGCCCTTCCCCTGAGAGAGAGAGAGAGAGAGAGAGAGAGAGAGAGAGAGACACACAGACAAAACACCCTGAAATATGCCGGACTGCAGGTGCAGACACACAAGCGCCTTATATATGACTGGAGGATTCATTACATCTAATGGCTGCACAAGAGGAATCAGTCCACGCATCTTTGTTCTGACCTATGGAAAGGTAAGAGTAAGCAATGGTCATTTTCTTTGATCAATCAACACCCATACATAAAATGAGAGCTGTGCGATGTAGCTAATGACATTTTTTTTGTGAAATCTTTCAGCTTTTTAAAAATATTCTATGCCTATATTTATGTGTTTGTCCTTAAAGACAATTTTGAATACTCTGCCTTTGAAAATGTTTAAAGGGAACCTATCATTCTTCTTTTTACAAGATATACATCTCAGGTGTCCCCAGAATGTGTCTGAAGTTTCAGCTCAAAATACCCCATCCATCCATCCATCCATTATCTTCCGCTTATCCGGGGCCGGGTCGCGGGGGCAACAGTCTAAGCAGAGACGCCCAGACTTCCCTCTCCCTAGCCACTTCCTCCAGCTCTTCCGGGGGAACCCCGAGGCGTTCCCAGACCAGCCGGGAGACATAATCCCTCCAGCGTGTCCTAGGTCTTCCCCGGGGCCTCCTCCCGGTGGGACGTGCCTGGAACACCTCCCTGGGAAGGCGTCCAGGAGGCATCCGAAATAGATGCCCTAGCCACCTCAGCTGGCTCCTCTCGATGTGGAGGAGCAACGGCTCTAGTCTGAGCTCCTCCAGAGTGACCGAGCTTCTCACCCTATCTCTAAGGGAGCGCCCAGCCACCCTACGGAGAAAGCTCATTTCGGCCGCCTGTATCCGGGATCTTGTCCTTTCGGTCATGACCCACAGCTCATGACCATAGGTGAGAGTAGGAACGTAGATCGACCGGTAAATCGAGAGCTTTGCCTTACAGCTCAGCTCCTTCTTCACCACGACAGACCGGTACATCGACTGCATTACTGCAGAAGCTGCACCGATCCGCCTGTCGATCTCTCGTTCCATCCTTCCCTCACTCGTGAACAAGACCCCAAGATACCTGAACTCCTCCACTTGGGGCAGGAACTCTCCACCAACCTGAAGTGGGCAATCCACCCTTTTCCGACTGAGAACCATGGCCTCGGACTTGGAGGAGGTGCTGATTCTCATCCCAGCCGCTTCACTCTCGGCTGCAAACCGCCCCAGTGCACGCTGAAGGTCCTGGAAATACCCCACAGATCATTTATTATATCATGTTGTAAACACCAATTTTTGAGTGGAAGAAAAAACAAGCTGTTTTCGTGCATGGATCTTTAAATGCAAATTAGCTACTGCTGCTCTGCCCACTATCCAGAAGAGGGAGGAGTCTGTACAGCTCATGCCTTGGATACTAAAACATCTGTTTAGTTTTGATGATCATCTCTATCGTGCTCACACTCACGTGACATTGCAGTTCTTCATCATCACGAGAGTTTATGTTCTGCATGTGTTTTTTTAACTTTGTATCTGTCACAATCCTCTCCTGTCCCGGACTCCATTCCCCAGGATCCTCCTGCCTCACACCTGTTTGCACTTCCTCGTCATCTTTCCCGCTCTCCCCGGATTCCCTGCACCTGGCCTTCTTCATTAGCAATCCCTTTATATTGTTCACACTTCCCAGCACTCCTTGTCCGTTCTACTTTATGTTATTGTGTGGTCTGATGTGTTGTGTCCTCCTTTTGTATTAAAACCATCTTATTGAAGTCTGCTTCCTGGTCTTCCTCACCTACCTGACCGAACTGTAACAATATCAGTCTAAACTTCTGTTTTCTGAGCGCACACACACCCAATGCACGCGCACAGAAAGCTGTGTGTCAGACGGGGCCTCCCGTGAGTATTAAACTAAGGTCTCTTTCACATCTAATTGCACTTAAACTGTCAAATAAACACAACGTTATGTCGAAAACACACACAGTTCACATAAACACAGTCTGTTATGTCTGTGAACGCAAAGAAATCGAATGTGTGTATTAAAGTGACAGCAGTGTAATATACAGTGCTTACTGCTATATCTGCTGTTAATATCAATCAAACAACAGAAGAACAACAGAAATCACTCACTGCTCCTGAAAGAATAACTTTAGTAGCTTTAATAAGAATACATTTCTTATTTACCGAGGGTGGAGTCCGTCAACAGTTGTGGGTGTGGCCTTGGCATTTGTGTCGTCACAAAAGCTATAAACTGCAAACAGCTTTGAGACACAGCTTATGATTTATGGGGATTAAAAAGGACTGTCTGGATTTTTTCCATTATAGGGTGGTTGTGTAGCCTGACGTGGTCATACTCAGTTCTAGTCAGAATATGAATCTGATACCGCTCCATTGGGCTGTGATTATTGTTTTTAACTGAACCAGGAAAGAGCTCAATTGGATAGACCTACAACCAATCAGAGCAACGGAGTAAGTTACGTATGTTGAGCGACGCATAGTAGTGGGAAGTTCGGATCATTTTACGGACTCGGATCTTTGAATCTCGTTCAGCAAAATTAACGTATCTTTTTTCAAGTCATTCCCCAACACATCTAGTATTTATGCAAACGTTGATCACAATTGGAATAAAGAATAAATTATAAGCTAATGCAGCCAATGCCAAACTTTAGCTTAGCTGGGTCTTCAGGCTATGTGGTCAGATAGTTCACCTCACCTCCGTCGTTCTTTCTTTTGTCACTTCACATGTAATCACGTCTGTTCCCTGGAAAGATTAGTAGCGTTACACCTCTCCTGTCTTCAGGTTTGAGTAGTTAGTTCCGTCATCAGTGTCTGATCTGGGCCGTGACAGCCCTATAAGCAATGCGTGCGGTCCCGGAAACAGAATTGATTAGTTCAGCTCTCGAGTCTTCAAGTTCGAGTCATTCGTTCTCACTGAGTCATATTTAAGATTAGTTCATAAAGAACGAATCATTCATGAACAACGCATCATTAACGTAACAGATCTCAACTGCATGCACACTGGAAGAAGAAGAAGATGAGTGTAAACGATCTTTGCCGGTGTTATAAAAAATTATTTAAGGATACACGGAGTACTAACCAACACGATCATCATTTCTGAGAGAAATAGTGAAGGAGAATGCATATACGAACAAGTTCTCTGTTTAGGATAAGAGCAAATTCAACCCAAGTGCCTTTGATGACGTGGATGATTACGTTACTGTTGATCATCTGTCCATCATCGTCTAAAGCCCGCCCTGATGATTTCATTGGTCCGAACAGTTTCTGTTCAGGCATAGTTGCTCCACAACGGATCGAACTGCCCGACCTCAAATGTTGTGGGCGGGGCTAAATTCGGCTGGCATCCAGGATAAGGGTTGTGTACACATTACTGACACACATTTATGTTCAAACACTATGTAAAAGTGAATTTTGCATAGTAAGTCCCCTTTAATGCAAGATACAGTAAAAATCTAGTTAAAAAGTTATTTATTTTTATTTTGATTGTTTTTCCCTTAATGAACAACGTTTTTTAACATAATTTAAACATTTTGTTTTAATACAATGCATAAACACCAAGTCATGCCTAAATGCATTTACTAAAACATTCAATTATAAGAAAAATGTCATGTGGAGCATGAACACTTTTGATGATACAAAAATAATGGATTCACCGAGATGGAAGGTTTGAGTCACCGATATATGAATCTTATTAACTCTAACATCGTCTTTCTTGCTGTAATACTGGCAGAAAATTTAAGCATCATGACAATGACATCTTCTCTAAGGAACTTAATGGCCAAATAAAACCATCTCAATATTAACTTAAAAAAAAAAAGCTAAATCACGAATATATTATGAATATTTCATTTATTTAAACACAATACTACAAAACAATAAGAGACATTTCTAAAAGCCTTCAGATGGCGATTAAAGTGAAATCTTTTGCATACCTCCGTCGGCCTGATGAGCACTTACATCAAAGAATCCCGTTGGACTTTGAATGTCTCATGCATGAGTGTAATAAAATAGGCTTTTCTTTGGGAAAGACATGAGAGGGTAAAAGGTGAAGCTTGGCCACCAACACTCAGAGTTTACTCAAGGCTGACCTTAAGGCCTGCCGCTTCAACAGGGGGCGGGACCACAGTCTGAAAAGGTTTACATCACTATAAAATCCCACATCAGCATTTTCAATCAGTCTCTGTGGAGACTGTAGGAGACTGGAAATAAGTTAGGAGGAAACTATGGAAAGCTCTGTTAGTCTGGTCACACATTCTGACTGTAGCATAAATGTTTTATTAATGCATTAATGAAAAACCTTCAAAGATTGTGGCGAACATGCAATCTTACCCCAAACTGCTATAAGAAGAAAACATATTTTTTATAATAGTGCTGTATGTTTTTAGGCCACTGGTAAGTTTGCATCACTTATTGCAGAAAATACGCAGTTTCACAGTGTCATTGTTACTTATGTTACATGTAGTTACTATAGTAATAACTATAAGCCACGCACACGCACCTGGCCATCCACGTGATGTCAAAGAAAACGTGATTCATCAGACCAGGCCACCTTCTTCCATTGCTCCATGGTCCAGTTCTGATACTCACGTGCCCCTGTTGGTGCTTTTGGCGGGGTCAGGGGTCAGCATGGGCATCCTGACTGGACCCCATATGCAAAAAACTGCGATGCACTGTGTATTCTGACACCTTTCTATCAGAACCAGCATTAATTTCTTGAGCAATTTGAGCTCCAGTAGCTTGTCTGTTTGATCGGACCACACGGGCCAGCCTTCGCTCCCCACGTGCATCAATGAGCCTTGGCCGCCCATGACCCTGTGGCCGGTTCTCCACTGTTCCTTCCTTGGAGCACTTTTGATAGATCCTGACCACGGCAGACCGGGAACACCCCACAAGAGCTGCAGTTTTGGAGATGCTCTGACCAAGTCTTCTGGCCATCACAATTTGGCCCTTGTCAAACTCGCTCAAATCCTTACGCTTGCCCATTTTTCCTGCTTCTAACACATCAACTTTGAGGACAAAATTTTCATTTGCTGCCTAATATATCCCGCCCACTAACAGGAGCCGCGATGAAGAGATCATCAGTGTTATTCACTTCACCTGTCAGTGGTCAACTATGCCATCAAAATATGCAAGAATATGTTTTTGAATAGCTGTCTGTTTATGCGTGAAAGGGTTAATGTCCCGACAACCTTTGTAGTCCCATTGAGCCACTTATTAGCAACCGCTTTTTTCAAGACAAATAAAGCTTTAAAAAATCACGAGTGGGATAATACTAATGTATTTTAAATCAAAGAATAGAACATGAAAATATCTTGAGCTTGTGTTCACCACAAACCTTGTTTTTGGCATTTTAACAACAACAACAACAAAAATACCATTGACTTCTATATGATGGAATTATAACTGGTTTCCAGGTTTTGGTCTACAAAAATACATCATCCCTGCGGCAGAGTGTTGCCACAAGTAGCAAAATGCAAGGCCTTAACAGAGAGAACCGGTTTCATTTTAGAACTGGTTTCAAATTTTCAAGAACCAAGGATTCGATAAGACATGCATTTCGATTCCATTTAATGATTCCTGTGTTGGCATTTTAATGTGATTTTTAACCATTCAAACAAAAGATGGCGCGAAAGAGAACACAATTGTGTGCTGTTTCCGGCGCTGCGCACACAGAAAGCTACCTCTCAAATAGTGCGCAAATGTTCTTGCAAACAAACAGATACATAGGCTATACACAAAATTAAGTCAAAATATCCTCGTAAACACAGTCTGTTATGCCTTAAGTGAACGTAACAGTTGACAAAGAAAATGCATGTGTAAGAGTCCTAAAGTGACTGCAGCCTAATATTCCTGCTGCCTTCTCTATAATACATAATACATTTGATTACAGTTTCTGTACCTGAATACCTGAAAATCCAAAAACATTTTATTTCACTCAGTCAAAATCTATCACGTCAGATGCAGCCTTATCTCCCATTTTGGGATAGTGGAAGCTCTGATGCAAACGGGAGCAGTAAAATATTCGTAATAACGCGACAAGCATTGAATCGGACCAGCTATAGTAAATCACTGCACATGATTCATTTAAATACTCTCCTCCCATAAATGTTGCATCTGAAAGGAAAACTCCTACAATTGCCAACATGTCCTCTAACCAATACGCCTATGTAGGTCGTTTGTCACTTCCTTGTCTCGACCCATAGGAGCGTTCACTACAGTTGTGCTCCTATTGACAATATTTTAATTCATGAAATACGACCCATAGGAGCGTTTTAAAAAAATGCTACTATTAACAACAGGATACTTTCATTTTAAAGCATTTTTCCCTTTTATCTGCATAATATTTCGGGTTTTGCATAGCTCAGTTGGTAAAGCATTGAAATCTACAACCACATGTGATCATGCAATTGTGAGTTCGATCCCAGGGAACACATGCTCATAAAGTGTGTATGCACTATAAATCACTGGGTAGGTTTAGAGATGGGGTGGGTGTAGTTGTAAATAAAAAATATATTTTTGCTAAATGGAAATATGACAAAGGGTGGTAAAAAGTCCACACATTGAATTAAAATGAACACGCATTTTGATTGGTTGATTGATTTATGATGTCAGACGTAACACGACACTGTCATTATTTTTACGCCAGCTAGAGGGCGCATGACTTTAAAACGTAAATATAGGTCGTAATAAGGTGCTTGAAAAATTACCTATAGAGCTGTTGTTGTTTTTTGGGAGACAGTTTGACAATTGCATATGCAATAAGTTCAGCCGCAAAAAAATAACCCTGTCCACGCCTTTTCA
Organism: Gobiocypris rarus; assembly: GCA_023029165.1. NCBI lineage: Eukaryota > Metazoa > Chordata > Actinopteri > Cypriniformes > Gobionidae > Gobiocypris > Gobiocypris rarus. The sequence goes on from CM040927.1 coordinate 3,685,950, forward strand.
GCACCTGCGTGTTTAATCCTAACAGTAGTTTTTAACGGCAAAAGAGGGTCTGTGCTGACGCAAGCTGTTAGTAAACCTGGCCCTATGCTTCTAACCACAGGTTAAGAGCTTTACTGTAGTTCCACTGTAGACTATATGGTTTTGGGAAAATGACAAATCTCTGAACTATGTTTGCAATGATGGAACTTGCAACCATAGTTGACTAACAATGCTTTTTGGAGATAGTGGATCTCCACTCATTTGTCCGCCTAAAGGTACAAGTTTTGTGCATTTTCTTTCTGTTCAGTCCACAAGATTTTCTTTAAGTTCCCCATTAGGATGAGGCTCTATAGCTGTTGCTTAATTGAAATAAGAAAAGTAGCAATGTCGTTTTTGCCCTGGGATCTTGTCGGGCATTGTTGATGGGAGGGAGGGACGCTCTAATGGGAGGCAATGCAGGGGTACATTTAGGCAAGCCCTCATAAAGTTGTGAACCTCCCACTGGTTTTGCTTGGTTACCAGGGGGCTGGAGAGGGCTGTCCCAGCTGAATGACAGTTATCTAGAATAGGTCATAAAGCAGCAGAGGTTTGCAGCATTGGCGAGCCGACAGGGAGAATGAGCACAATGAGATGAAGCCTGATGCACCCTCTCAGGGTACAAGCCCGGGCTCTTTTCAGCCTCATTGTCTGGTGTGTGAGAGCCTGGTGCTGGTGGGCAGAAGGAGCAGCAACGCCTCATCAAGCTGCTGTGATTTCTCTTCTGAAGTGCCCGTGACAATGGCTGCTTAGGAGAGACTTAGAGGAGACAATGCCAGACCACCAAGCATTTTACTGGGATAAGGTTCGGGATAGCCAAAAAGTGCCTCCTTTTTCCAAGCCCGCATGGCCTCATTTTAGATGAAAATCCTTTGGATGAGATCAATGTGTTTTCTCGTTCTCGAACTGGCCGCCAGCACATCTGTATTTTCTCCATCATACCTCCCACCTTGCGGCCCAATGGCTAATGTGTAATTAATGAAACAACCGCCCTCATGTCGACTCGCACAATGGTGAGCGGGCGCTCCTCGGGACATGTTTTGGTGAATGAAAAGGCCAGCCCCTCTCTCCTTACATGTAACCCACCCTGGGCACAAAGCACCCTCCCCTGTATCCAGCTTAGCCGCAAAGCTTACATATTAATCTCTTCTCGCGGCTCCCCGTCTCGACGAAACCCTCATGCAAGCCTTCATTTTCTGGTCATGTGCACCCATTAGAAGGGGGCGAACCAGACACAGAGTGACACACAAAGCAGAATGGAGGCTACCAGGCTGAAACTGAGCTTGAAAAGAGACAGACAATTGCTGGCGCTGAAAGGGACAGTTAAAGTGAGACAGCTAGAGGCTGTGGAGTCCCGCGCCGGACTTTACGGCCAGCCAGGCTTGCGGAGTCAGCCTCCGTCGCTGGTTGAGGGCTGGATGTGTTCTGAAAAGCTGGACTTGTTGGCCATCTGGCACATTTTAGCCTCTCGAGTGATTTTAAGGCCCGATATAGGTGAAATAACAGAACGAGTGTGGACAAATCTGGCCAAAACAAACGTGTTGTGGTGTTTGTTTCAGTGGTTTGAAACTGCTCGCCTGCACAAACTCTCTAGCATTACTTGTGGTTAAACACCTTCGAACTGCTCTTGGTCTGTGGTGATTAGATAACAGGTGTGTGCGCTCTGGGCCTCAAACAACTCATTTTACTACATCCCATACGGAAGTTTAATAAATGACATATTGGCCTTTATCAAGAGTGATATGTAGACCTATGTTACCTATAAGTAGGGTTGCAAAGGGACTGAAAATTTCTGGTAAATTTCCCCAAATTCTGGAAGGTTTCTGGAAAGTTTGCAACCCTACCTATAAGGCAATATATATTTATCACAGACATGCATCCTCTATAAAGAAATTAGTTTATAATATAAAGTGTCAAATACCCATAGTATAATTTGTATGTGCACTGTACAAATATTAATAATATCTATATAATGAACAAGATTGAAATTAAGTTTATGAAAACAACTTGTATACCAAAATTCTATACACTCTTAAAATGCTTGGTTATTTATTTAACCCAAATGCTGGGTTCAGCCTGCTGGGTCATTTTATTGAGTTATTAATATTTTAATAAATAAAACTGTTCCTGTCCTTCATATAAAACAGAGATTTTAGAGTGCATTTTTATTATTTAAAATGAAAAACTCCAGCGCTTTCAAAAAACAACCCAGCAAATGGGTTAATGTATGAAACCCAACACCCAATAACCCAGCATGTGTCCAATATTTACCCAGCGCTGTGTTGCCAAATAACCCAGAAATGGTTGTTTTTAACAGTTTTTTAGAGTGTATGCATATATGTATTTCTTAATTATTAACATGTCTATATTTTATATTCACATACATAATATTGTCATATATGAACAGGTTTTTAGATGGATGCGCCATGCATAACATTGTGCATAACATATGTGCATGCATAACATTTATTCTTCCAAAGGTGTGTACCTCAAACACACATGCACTTCTTCTGTATTATGTTTTGACTGTCTGTGTATAAGTATGCCGGAAACAACCTAAATTGGGCATGTTTATGTATCTGTAATAAACCCATACATACAAATAGAAAATTTTAGTTATGGCATATAAGGGACTCTTCATTTCAGAATGCTTGCAAACTTTTCATGGGACTAAACCTACACGTATTTCATGGAAATATACCGTTGTCTCTACATATTTAAGCTATGATGGAAGAAAATATTTTAATATTCCACACACCTTTTAGTATAATAATGTTGGACTAATGTTATACACATGTGCTACAGCATTAACTGAATAAACATAATGTTTTGGAGCAAAGCGTGTTGTAATGAGATATAATATTTAACGGATCCTTTACCAGCGTGGCCAATCGTTCAAAGAGTTTTCTGAGACTGACAGCTTTGAAAAGTAAACTATACTTCACACTGCTCAATCTAAAGGGAAACATAAAGGTATCATTTTTCACACGGAAATGTTAATTTGTCTCATTTTGCCTAATGAATGCAAATGTCGTCTTTGAGGAAAATAACCCTGAAAATATTAATTAGAAAGCTCACATTCATTGTACTGCCTCTTACACGCTCTTTAATTAGGGAGCTTTTATCGTTTGATCGCAATGATAATTAGATTTCTCCATTTTCAAGGTTTGTTTACTTGTAGGATAACAGAATATAGAATCAAGGGATTTCAAAGATTCATTGATATCTTTCTCTCAGCTACCCTATGGCATCCTAACAAAACTAAAAAAAAAGAACAAACTTTTCCCGGATCTGAAAAAATGTGCAGACACAAGAAGTATATTCATCTGAAAATGTTCTCTTTAATCTGATTTAATTTGGTTGCTAAGAGAAACAGAAAGTCACATACAGAGAGTGGAAATTACATGTCGTATTAATGAAACTATACATGTGTTACAGTCATTTGCAGAGGATCTTTTATGGGTTAACCAGGCTGTTAACGCTGAGCATTCTGGCATGGGCGAGCAGTAAATCGTGTCTGACAGAGGCCGATGTAATCCGGGCGTCCACCTCGTCACCTATTGTCTGAGAGCACTGGGCCCTTTCAGGGGCTGGACGTCCCTTACTCAACCGTGCCGTTCTGTCAGCGTGCCAATTGTGCCATCAGTACGGCCGGCTTCTGTGATACTTCGTATTAAACTGGTGAATAAACTCAACATGACTGCACACATTTTCAACCTGAATTTGGGAAGTAATATGTGCATCTGAATTCCAAATTGGAATTTTTGGACACTTTCTGGTTGTCAGTGTTAGTCATGATTCTCGGCACCTGTGGTTCCTCCGACTCTTTTTTTAAAAGGAACTGACGTTATACCGCTACTAAAAATCTCCTACTTCCCTGATGGATGGTGATTGCCAAAATCCCTAAAACCTCCTGCATCAGCTGTTTGCAGATGCCACTAGGTTTGATATTTTATCTAATGCAATGCATTTTTAAGCGTGGCTTAAGTGAGCAAATCATTTTTGGAGCCACTGTAGAATTTGAAACGGCTGCAAATGTTGTGCTTTTAAATGCTTTTGACGTGCCTCATAGTGTACTCTTATACCGTCACTGTCTTAGTTATTGTTTTTGCAACCCTGATGAATCAAACTTAAAATAAATATTACCCCCTTTTTCACAGACAAGGCTTAAGCCTACCCTAGTGAGAGAGACAAAACTTCACCAAAATGTATTTAAAATACATTTATTTCATACTAAATATACAAATCCATTAACATATTTACTGACATATCGCTTGAGTCTTTTTGAAGTGCTTCTTTATTGTACAATGCACATTGCGTAATATTAAGCCTAAAATGTGTTTTAATATCACTATTAGTGGGGATAGTATGATCTCTGTATAATATCAGTCTTTAAGTATCAGTGCACCTGATGTATTCTTGCAATAGTTCAACTTTAGTACAAATCAAATATACTTAAGTATATCTTTAGCTGGACCTCAGCACTATTTCCAAATAACTAAAGTACATTAAGTACAAAATTAGTTGCTCCAATTTTGCAGACTTTAACTATACCAATTTAGCAGTAAAAGCACAATTGCAGGGTATTTATATTAAGTACATAAATATATAAAGGTATTTGTAGTATACTTAGCATAAAATAAATGTATTTCAAATACATTTTAGTATATTTATTTTTCATTAGGATAGACTAAAATGCATGTGTGAGCTATTTTAACTGCAAATAACTTGCGCTGTCTTGAATTAATTCAGAGCCATTGTTTTGTCTCAAGATGCACATCAGTAATGTTGTAACGCTCATTTATAAAAGCTACTTAAATGTCCTAAAAGGGCTAATCCCGGCTTAATCTGAGCCCTGTCTGTGAAACCAGGCCTAAGTGTAGAAACCATTTTACCTCAGAAATCACTTGTGAATTTCACAATTAATTTCAAAGAAATGGCAAGTAACACATTCAATTAAACATGTGAAATGGTCACTCTTAAAAATTAAGTTTTTTTTTTTTTGCATAGAAAAAACATTTCCCAAAGAACACTTCAGTCAACAGTTCTTAAAAGAACCAATTTTTCATAGTACGAAGAACATTTTAAAAACACAAACCATTTGAAAATGTTATGCAGTCAAAATGGATGTTAAATGTTCTTCATTAAAACTTGTCACCATCCCACCATTTAAGTTTGGATAGTGCATTTTCACGTCTATGCAAAAAAAGGGGATGACAGTTAAAGGCACAATATGTAAGTTTTTGTCACTAGATGTCTCTTATTCGAAACAGGAGTGTCTTGAATAGGCATGTTTCTCTCCTGTCTAATAAAACGCATGATATCTTTGGTGTTTCCATGGTTTCCACAAAAAAATAAAATTGAGGGTAAAGCAGGTGTGATGTCATTAAAAATGTCCTGGTTAAAATTGCTTATTTCTCTAGATTTAAACATTCTTGGAAACATTTGTGATAATGTAAGTACACAAGTCAACAAAATATATAACTGTTCTAGCGGTTTTTGGATTTTTTAATCTTACATATTGTGCCTTTAAATTTATTTTGATTGTCCACTTTAGACATTCTACTAACTGTAACTTGAAAACTACATGTCAACTAGCTCTCATTAGAGTATTAGTAAACTGTCTGGGTTAGTAAAATGAGTTGACATGTAGTTGCAAAGTCACTTATAGCAGCATCACAATAACATTTCTGTAAATATTAGACAGTCTATTAATACACTCTAAAAATGCTGGGTTAAAACAAGTTGGGTTGAAAATGGACGAACCCAGCATTTGGGTTGTTTTAACCCAGCGAATGGGATGATTTAACCCAGCGAATGGGATATTTTAACCCAGTGGTTGGGTTGCTTTAATCCAGAGACTGGGTTGTTTTAACATAGTAAATGGGATGTTTTAACCCAGCGAATGGATGTTTTAATCCAGTGATTGGGTTGTTTTAACCCAGGGGTTGGGTTGGTTTAATCCAGCGACTGGGTTGTTTTAACATAGTAAATGGGATGTTTTAACCCAGCGATTGGGCTGTTTTAACCCAGTGAATGGATGTTTTAATCCAGTGATTGGGTTGTTTTAACCCAGGGGTTGGGTTGGTTTAATCCAGCGACTGGATTGTTTTAACCCAGTGAATGGGATGTTTCAACCCAGCGATTGGGCTGTTTTAACCCAGTGAATGAGATGTTTCAACCCAGCAATTGGGTTGTTTTAACCTAGCGGTTGGGTTGTTTTAACCCAGCGGTTGGGTTGTTTTAACCCAGTGAATGGGATGTTTAAACCCAGAGAATGGGATGTTTTAATCCAGTGATTGGGTTGTTTTAACCCAGTGAATGGGATGTTTTAACCCAATGAATGGGATGTTTTAACCCAGCGAATGGGATGATTTAAACCAGTGATTGGGTTGTTTTAACAAAGTGAATGGGATGTTTAAATCCAGCGATTGGGTTGTTTTAACTCAGAGAATGGGATGTTTTAACCCAGAGAATGGGATGTTTTAACCCAGTGGTTGGGTTGTTTTAACCCAGAGAATGGGATGTTTTAACCCAGCAGTTGGGTTGTTTTAACCCAGTGAATGGGATGTTTTAACCCAGTGAATGGGATGTTTTAACCCAGTGAATGGGAGGTTTTAACCCAGCGATTGGGTTGTTTTAACCCAGCGGTTAGGTTGCTTTAATACAGCGACTGGGATTTTTTAACCCAGCGGTTGGGTTGTTTTAACCCAGCGAATGGGATGTTTTAATCCAGTGATTGGGTTGTTTTAACCCAGTGAATCGGATATTTTAACCCAGTGAATGGGATGTTTTAATCCAGCGATTGGGTTGTTTTTACCCAGTGAATGGGAGGTTTTAACCCAGCGGTTGGGTTGCTTTAATCCAGCGACTGCGTTGTTTTAACGCAGTAAATGGGATGTTTTAACTCAGCAAATGGATGTTTTAATCCAGTGATTGGGTTGTTTTAACCCAGTGAATGGGATGTTTTAACCCAGTGGTTGGGTTGCTTTAACCCAGTGGTTGGGTTGTTTTAAACCAGTGGTTGGGTTGTTTTAACCCAGTGAATGGAATATTTTAACCCAGTGGTTGGGTTGTTTTAACCCAGTGAATGGGATGTTTTAACCCAGTGAATGGGATGTTTTAATCCAGCGATTGGGTTGTTTTAACCCAGTGAATGGGAGGTTTTAACCCAGCGGTTGTGTTGCTTCAATCCAGCGACTTGGTTGTTTTAACGCAGTAAATGGGATGTTTTAACCCAGCAAATGGATGTTTTAATCCAGTGATTGGGTTGTTTTAACCCAGTGAATGGGATGTTTTAACCCAGTGTTTGGGTTGCTTTAACCCAGTGGTTGGGTTGTTTTAAACCAGTGGTTGGGTTGTTTTAACCCAGTGAATGGAATATTTTAACCCAGTGGTTGGGTTGCTTTAACCCAGCGGTTGGGTTGTTTTAACCCAGTGAATGGGATGTTTTAACCCATCGAATGGGATGTTTTTACACAGCGAATGGGATGTTTTAACACAGCGAATGGGATGTTTTTTTAACCCAGTGGTTGGGTTGTTTTAACCCAGTGAATGGGATGTTTTAATCCAGCGATTGGGTTGTTTTAACCCAGCGAATGGGATGTTTTAACCCAGTGAATGGAATATTTTAACCCAGTGGTTGGGTTGTTTTAACCCAGTGAATGGGATGTTTTAACCCAGCGGTTGGGTTGCTTTAATCATGTGATTGGGTTGTTTTAACCCAGTGAATGGGAGGTTTTAACCCAGTGAATGAGATGTTTTAATCCAACGATTGGGTTGTTTTAACCCAGTGAATGGGAGGTTTTAACCCAGCGGTTAGGTTGCTTTAATCCAGCGACTAGGATGTTTTAATCCAGCAATTGGGTTGTTTTAACCCAGCGGTTGGGTTGTTTTAACCCAGCGGTTAGGTTGCTTTAATCCAGCGACTGGGATGTTTTAATCCAGCGATTGGGTTGTTTTAACCCAGTGAATGGGATGTTTAAATCCAGTGATTGGGTTGTTTTAACCCAGTGAATGGGATGTTTTAACCCAGCGAATGGGATGTTTTAATCCAGTGATTGGGTTGTTTTAACCCAGTGAATGGGATGTTTTAACCCAGCGGTTGGGTTGCTTTAACCCAGTGGTTGGGTTGCTCTAATCATGTGATTGGTTTGTTTTAACCCAGTGAATGGGAGGTTTTAACCCAACGATTGGGTTGTTTTAACCCAGCGGTTAGGTTGCTTTAATCCAGCGACTGGGATGTTTTAATCCAGCGATTGTGTTGTTTTAACCCAGCGGTTGGGTTGTTTTAACCCAGCAGTTAGGTTGCTTTAATCCAGCAACTGGGATGTTTTAATCCAGCGATTGGGTTGTTTTAACCCAGTGAATTGGATGTTTTAACCCAGTGAATGGGATGTTTTAACCCAGTGGTTGGGTTGCTTTAACCCAGTGTTTGGGTTGATTTAATCATGTGATTGGGTTGTTTTAATCATGTGATTGGGTTGTTTTAACCCAGCGATTCGGTTGTTTTAACCCAGTGAATGGGTTGTTTTGAACCAGTGAATGGAATATTTTAACCCAGTGGTTGGGTTGTTTTATCCCAGTGAATGGGATGTTTTAACCCAGCGGTTGGGTTGCTTTAACCCAGTGGTTGAGTTGCTATGATCATGTGATTGGGTTGTTTTAACCCAGCGAATGGGATCTTTTAACCCAGCGAATGGGATGTTTTAACCCAGCGAATGGGATGTTTTAATCCAGTGAATGGGATGTTTTGGGTTAAATGTTTGCCCAACCTGCTGGGTGGTGTTATTTAACTCAACTACTGTTTAAAAATTACTGTATTGCTTGCTTAAAATCAACCCAAAGTATGTTGGAAATTAACAATTATTATGTTTTATAAATTAACAATATTAATTCATTTTATTAATAATAATTCAGCAGTAAACATTTATTAAATTGCTTCTCAATAAATGTTCACCTTTTGATTATTGTTGTTGCCTCTAGTAATTATGTGTCTGATTTTTAATTTTTTCATTTTACAGCCAGCCATACAGTAATTATCATAGAATAGTTGGGTTAAATAAAACTACCCAGCACTACGGGCAAACATTTCACAACCACTGGGTTAAAACAACCCAATTGTCCATTTTCAACCCAACTTGGGTTATTTTTTAACCCAGCATTTGTTAGCATGTACTCTAATGAGAGTTAGTTGACAAGTTGCTTTCAGTCAACAGAACGTCTAAAGTGGACCATCAAGATCAAGTGTTACCTCATTTTTTACAGTATTTACAGCCATGTGATTATTTTTCTAGGAACAGGGGCCAAGCCGGCAAATCACACGAGTGAATCGGCACTAGCTTCTGTCCCGCCATCCAGGTTCTGGGATCGTCAACAGGATGATGGCAGGAGGGTTGGAGTGTGTGTATGAAGGGGGTCCTGCTGTTTGGGTTTCCTCCTCCGAGCAGCAGTGAGTAAATGAGACCCCCCGTCACTCTACATCCCCGTAACGGCCACACCATCCCTCTCTCCCCCCGTCTCCACGCCTCCCAACTCTTCCCTCTCCCCTCCGCTCACACACTGAGACATTTTTCCACATTGGCCGGATTAGGAACACTTTCACTTAGATCTATGTGGTCGCCCCCACAGACAAAGAAACACTTGGAGACAGGATTAGTAGGATTAAAAAGGATTCACATATGTCCAGTTCAAGCAATTGGTATTCAAAGCTTTACACTTTCAAATGCCACCAAGAGAGAGTAAAGCAGTCCCGAGCTTTTCTTTGCATTGCAGCACCTTTATGAGAAACGATTCCCTTTCAACTTCCTCTATGGTGCAGTGAATTCATGTTTTCACTCTTTTTATGCTGGGATTTTATTGCGAGCGAGACTATGAGAGGGAACACTGTTTTTATCCTGCACACACAACACTGGGAACATTTCATTTCTGTGATGTTACTCTGTAATTTAGACTTCTAGTTGACTTTATACACAGAAATGTTGATTGTTTTCATAGTTATGAGACTGCATACAAAGCAAACGAATGTACAATCTCACCTAGTTTCATATAAACCAGACAATAATGAAGAGACACTGTCAGTTTAGCAGATATAATGGATCCCACTCCTCTCATAATGTCTGTATATCATCTGCCAGTTTTTATATATCGTAAAGATTAACATATTTAATATTTATCTTACCAATATATAAATAATATTTGCTCTGTTTGTAATACATAACCAGATATGCATGCTTTATTCAATCAAAAGATAATTAGGCATATTTCCTTGAGTGAGCATAAATCAGTATAAGCACTTATATAATATATAATAATAAAATATATTTCATACAGCATCTACTGCTCATCCATGGACGAATGCTCAGCTAGTGTTAAATATATATCTGTGCGTGTCTGTGTTAATATTAATCATGATAATCCTGCTGAATGCTGGGTCATCAGCAATTTATATTAATACTGACTCTGTAGTTGCTACTATTCATATCTGAACATATTGTTTTTTAGCTTCATAATAAATTACATAATTTTGTTATATAATTGGCTTAAGGCAAGTGTTACATTTACATCACAGAATTCTGTTTTCATTAGTTCAGGTGATTATAATTATTATTTAAAAATAATATATTTTTTTTTACTTTGTTTCTTTAATGTGAAGAAATGTAATTGCACAAACATACCAAATCAATGCAATTGTAGCTTTTTTGTGTTAAGAAATTTATGAATTGTGAAATTAACAAAATGCATACTAAAAAAAAAAGACTGCATTCAGGGGGTTCAGTATTTTAAAAACCTAAAGTAAAATATAAAATTAAATTATTAAATTTGTACACATTTGTTTGCATAGCTACACACACACACACACACACACACACACACACACACACACACACACACACACACACATTTTTCAGTTTAAAGAATTTCAAATAAATTGTATTGATTAGTGATTTTATTCTAAGCTGTCAAACACTGTAAGTTTGGCACCATGCGCTTTGATTCTTCTTCAGATTTAAAGCGATTCAATTGAAGGTTGAAATTTTAAGGGCGGCTGAAATTATTGACAGTGTTTGGGCCTTAAAAAATGGCCCTGCAAAGACAACGTGTAATGTTTATATTCAAAAGTAATTATAACAGGCATACTATTATACACATTAACAGATAAGCCGTTCACACACACACACGCTTGTTAATATTATGAACGAAAGTAATAACTAAATATTACTTTTCTATGATGCATACCAATAAACATACAGTATGTATGTTTTATGATTGCATACATATCTGTGGGATGAAATGAATGATGCAAGGTTGTGACTGACCCGGCATCGTTTTCTAAGTGTCGTTACAATGAATATGAATAGATGCTCCTTTGGTCAGTGGGACAGTCAAAGCACACCGCTCCAGATAATGGGGACGTCATCCTAACAAGACCGTTATGAATAGAGGGGCTCCTTTTGTTTGGCCCCTCTCGAGCAGCGCTATAAATACTGAGTCCTGTGATGCGTCGCCACAGAGCAAGAGGTGCATCAGCGAGCGAACCCGAACCAGGCGACGCGGCCTCGGTCTACAGAGAGAGAGACACACACACACACACAGAGAGAGAGAGAGAGAGGATCCAGTGGGATAAATCAGGTGATCGCGCAGGAGTGACTTGAGATAAAAACAAGACAAGAGAAAGACAACCTCCTACACAAGCGCAGACATAAAATGAATTCGGACTCCAGCTCCAGCAGAGCGTCCTCTCCAGATATGGATGGGATGTATCACCATCACCACCACCACCTCCACCCACAGGACGGACGCCTGAACTCCGTGTCCTCCACGCAGAACGAGCTGCTCCAGAAGATGGCGAGCGAGCACATGTCCAAATCTCCCTCCGGCAGCAAGTACAAGCTCAAGAAGCAGGTGACCGAGCAGGAGATCCAGCAGCTGCGCCTGAAGATCAACGGCAGGGAGCGCAAGCGCATGCACGACCTGAACCTGGCGATGGACGGACTGCGAGAGGTCATGCCGTACGCGCACGGGCCGTCCGTGAGGAAGCTCTCCAAGATCGCCACTCTCCTGCTGGCCAGAAACTACATCCTGATGCTGACCAGCTCCCTGGACGAGATGAAGCGGCTGGTGGGCGAGATTTACGGCGGCCACCACTCGGCGTTTCACTGCGGGACGGTGAGCCACGGCGGAGCGCACTCGGCGAGCGCGGCGCACCAGGTGCATCACCCGCTCCTCGGGAGCGCGCTGTCCTCGTCCACCTCCTCGACGCTTTCGACCACTTTACCGGGACTTACTTCCATCAGGGCGCCGCACTCTCTGATGAAGAGCACCCCTGCACCCCCGCTGCAGCTCGGGGGAACCTTTCAACACTGGGCGGGCCTGCCGTGCCCCTGCACGATCTGCCAGGTGCCGCCACCTCCCCACCTCCCCATCCCCTCCACAGGACTCACGAGGCTTTCCACAGAAAACAAGGACGTGATGAAGTGAAGTGTGCATTGTGAATGGACTGGACTTTGCATGCTCTGTTTGTTTGTCTGTCTGTTTGTTTTAGCCCTTACAAATTCACTACTTCGTCCTTGTAACAAGGATCTCATCGATTGCTTTGTAAGGTAACTCCTTCACAGTTATGGAGTATGTGCTGCGTAACGCACTGTAAATAATGTCACTGTAAATGAGAGGAAACTGTTCTATTCGAAATGGAATCTTATGTGTTTGAAGTTGCCCTGGAAACGCGAGCACCCCCCTTACACGAATCTACTTTGGTAACCATATTGTCCGCCAAAAATACACATTAATGTGGGATCTCCTTTGGCGCAAAATGTGGCTATCATGGTGAACTTGCGTAAGGCGACCTGTTGATCATGTGATCGCGTGCATGTATCTTTCTGCAAAGGGCGTGAAAAGACCCACATGTTCCTTGTAACAAGGATTGTGATATGGCATTTCAGATGAAAACTGTACGGCTGTGGATTTAGTTCGCACTAGAGTGTTGTTATTATTATTATTATTATTATTACATCTCTTTCGATTGTTTCATTGAGTGATAGCTGAACCTTCAGTCGTGTTATTCATGTGTCGTGTCTTTATTTGAGATTCTTCTTCAGCATGGCATCGATCTATGAGCATGATCTTTTCTTTTTTTCCTGGGAAAATTTTGTTATTCCAGAGAGATTGCCGTGGTCTTTATTTTTGTACATTCTTGTTGACAAATGAGATATTTATTATTGCCCAGTGTTCCTGGACGACATTTCAATAAAACGTTGCTGTATAAAAAAAAGAAAGAACATCTCGTTTGTGTTGTATATTTTGTGGCTTGTTAAATATGTTGTTATTATTACAACTGCATTTAAAAAGAAAAATCTGCTTCCAAAAATGATTACTGAATGTTTGCAATATAAAAAGTGCATTTAATATAGCCTACAATCAAATATTTTACAAAAACATAATTCGTCAGACAGAAATTATTGCCTTGGACACTCAACATAAAGATAAACGAATTCACATATATATAAACAGAAATACAGAATGAAACAAAGCAAATAAAAAAGATGGAATGTCCTTAAACGTTTAATTTGTATTTGCGCCTGAATGAATGGAAAATATTAAATATTAAATGAAAATAAGAAGTCAAAAATACGGTTTAAATGATAGCAACAAAACAAACAAAAAAAGACATACTTTTACACACATATATATGATTCTGAGATTGTGGCAGCAAAATTAATTGCATGAGAAAAACGAATGATTAAAATTATACGCAAAACATGATAGAATGTAATGGATCGAACATTCCATATCAATATGAACATTCTATATCAATGCATCTAACATTCTATTTCTATATGAACATTCTATTTTACACAATATATCAACGTAATGCCTTTAATAAGAACAACAGTAGTTTTAAATAAAATAACATTCATAATAATAATACTTTCATATTTTTATTGTAAGGGACACCTTGCTTTATTTGGTTAATCTATTCTGTGATTTTTTTTTTTTAAATATGAAAATTGCTGAAGGAAAATCATCTTATTTATTACGGATGGTATCCCTAAATATTTCCTTCAGTGTATCAGCGGTAAATCCTAAAGCTGCTCTGGACACATCTGAAACACAAAGGCAGTCCCTCGGGTCCCTTCACTGCTCCTCGGACTCCGTGCAGCAGCTGAATGTATGTTTGTAGAGATTACAAGTTAATTGTTCATATGGGAATGGGAGAAGAAAACATCAGAGAGCGCGTGCGGATTACAGGACCCTAAATGATATTCAGGACTCTATTCTTGAGGGATGTAAATGAGGCGAAGGATTAAAAAGCTCTTTGTAACTAACTCGTTGAGGGGCTCAAGTCCCTTTTTTTAGACAAGTAACAAGAAGAGCCTGGGCGAGCTAGTTTTACACTTTGTTTTTAGGGAGTACAAACAGTGTGTGAACACCGGCCAGGACTCGAGCCAGATGGACGGGGAAACGCCGCCTTCGCGTAATTGGGTTCGTTCTACTGTGCGAAGCATTTGCCTCATTTATGATTCTCGGAATCAGAGAATTATTATCTGTCGATAAAGTTAATAAACTGGGTTCTGTAGGTCGCTCGATGATCACGCTTTATTCAGTGTCCGTGTTACAACAAGTGTGCGATTCCTGAAGGAAATAACAGGGCGGGAAAGTCAGAGGTTTAAAGCGTTAAAGTTTGGGTTTTAGGTTAGATTTGGTTATACATTTTATATATTTTTCTCAGCACCCTAATCACTTAATATATGATGAAATAGATCTATAAGCTAAAAAAAAGACCACATTTCAGTAGCCCATGGAAATAAAGAAAGAAGACCAATTTATCATGCGTTTCCATTTTGAACTCCAGGTGAAGTATAAATAAGTCAAAGATATATACATTAAATGTTGACCATCATCATGTATTCTAGAGTTGCCTAAAAATATTACCTTTCTGGAGCATGGTTTTGTTGGGGATCCAAAAGATTTTAGGATTTAAAATATCAAGATTTGTCAACATTTTATTTGAAGTGTAGCATGTTAGAAGAGGATTACAAGGCTAAGAAGGATATCTTGGTGAATTGTTAAATAAATACACTGATAAAATGAATAATTGAGGCTCTAAGTATAACATTAAAAAAAGTGATTTTGTATTTTTTACTTTGATAATTTGAGTAGCTCACTTTATTTGTATTTGTAGCAAAAACATCTGATATATGCACTTCTTATCCTGAGTAATTTAGACAGGGCAGTGTGTAGACATGTGCATTTCAATTTAAGTTACATTTACTTCAGATATTTACTGCTTGATTTAGCTGATGCACTGAACCCTTTTCGCCTGATGATGACATATTTTCCCCATAATGCAACATAAATCTAGCAATTTTAAGGTATTTCATATTTTGCTTTTGATGCATCTGCTCGCATCTTGCTGTAATCTTGTCTTTATTTATTTCCTTGTTTGGAAAGTCGTGCATTTATTTATTTCTGCTGAAATGCAAGCACTCATTTAAAACAAGGATGTTTGCTGCCAGTTCAATATTGTATTTAAATAAATATTTTGTCACAACTTAATTTTATTGTGTACAATCTACTTACTGGGGGTAAGGGGGTTTCTAGCTCCCAGAATGCTTTGCATGCGATCTAATTGGAAGAGAACATTTATTTATCTTCGTGTGATTTTAGGCAAGATAAATGAAGTAGAAGGCTTGTTATTATTGTTTAATGTTCTATTAAGTTGTGGAGTTTGGGGGTTACGACAGGCTGACGACAGGAGCAGTGCATCATCTCCAATGCTTAACTCAATGAGCAACTGTTTATAGCAGTGTTGTGGTCAGTCTCTACTGCATACTGCATATTACATATAATAGAACTAATGCAACTAAATCTTGAACAATGGAGGGGGGGACCAAAGTTTTGTTGTTGTTGTTGTTAAAAAAAAAAGAAATTAAATAATTAAAGGATTAAAAAGGATTTATGAGAATAAAGAAATAAGAATGGGAAAAGAAGTTCCTGGTCTAATTATAGCCTATATATTTGAGAAGTAATTAAAAAAAGGAGACAGTACTTTTAAAAAGTTGAGTAGTTTGCATCACTGTATGTTACTGTAGGCCGCTAAACATATCCATTGTAAAACAGTTGTCAAATAGTAAATGTTTAGCTACGTATATTGTATCACGCACACACACTTGCGTTGTGGTGGAATTCACACTTGTCTTCAGTGAACGTTAAGCCCCGCATTCTTTGATATGATTGGCCATAATTTTGACATTGACGAGTTAGACCGCTCAGGCTGACCAGCCTAAAATGTTTACTTTTTAAACAGTCTGTCAACAAACAAAAGAGCGGCACGTAATGGAAAACAGCATTAAGAAATATCATCTACTGGGAGGGACAATTTGGGCATTTTCTAATTATTGGGGGGGACTTGCCAACTTGCCAGTGGTTGTTACGGCCCTGATCAAAGTCTATTTTGTCAAACGCAAATTAGATGAGTTCAAAATACTTAGAAGTCTGATGCAAATAGTAACCTCCTTTTTTTTTGAGTAAAACCAAGGCAATCTTTTTTGGAAGATTTGACTTCATATTTTAATCTATTTCTAAAATACGGGAAGAAATGGATTGAGTAGGGTAAAGTAAACAATCAGTGACTGTAGCAATATGTGAATACTAGCCCCGAACCAGATTGTATAGGCTAGGCTGTTTTATTGTGTTTTCCCTCATTTTTTCCTGTTTCCCCCTATGTAATTTACTTTAAAAACAAAATCTGTAAAATACAGTTACAAAAGCCTTTAAATAATGAAGGGCGGGCACGACAATCAATTTTATGTTGAATTCCGATTCGTATAAGCGATACTGGTTACACATTTGGAGATTTAACTGAAGTTGACCAATCAGTTTCTGGTAATTGCCATCAGAACGCATTAGGTCGTACAGTTCACCTCTTGAACCTGTGCAAGGGCTCAATATTCTGAAACTTGTACCATTTACATCCTGAAATTATCAAACAAAATTAACGTGAATCTGTCTTTAAATGAAGTGGTTCGAAATGCATTTTACATTTTCTAAAAATGTTAGTGATGCCAGGGTTGCCAGGTTGTGTTTGGTGGTGGAAATATCCCATCCCAAATGTGATATTCTGGTCTCAAGATATGACGATTCCTGGTCATTTTATCGTCCACCACATGCCTTGAGGCATCAATAAAGTCGGCATTAAACAAGAATTTCTTCTTCCCTATTGTGACGTTGATTGGACGGTTGTTGTTTGCTATTGGTCAGTTTCATTTGATTGACAGGTTGTCCCGCCCACGTGCGGGTAAACACATCATGCAAGAGGGAGTGGAAGCTATTTTGATTAAAGATTATGAGGCACGTGTAAAATAATGATGTGCACAGATAAAACATTTTAGAATTTAATAATAATATGGTGACTTTCATGTCTGTGGCGTAAACAGTTATGTGGCAAATGTTTATACTTAAATGGCTTTATTATATTACGGTCTGTCTAATTCTTGCTTCTAGAATGTTTTGTGTTCCAAAAAGTGCCTAAGCTGCAGGCCAGCAAAATGGAAAGCAGCATGCGGTATACTGTCGTGCGCTTCTGGAGTCAGAATCTGTCATTTGTCAAAGTCTGTGTTTATGTGTTATGTCTTCCAAAAAAGCATCTGTGAGACCGCTGATGTAGCCAATGAGAGCTCTGCGCAAAGCAATTCTCACACACTCGCTCGAAAGGAAATTAAACGCCTCATGGTATTTTTCGCTCCATGCCTCTCCCTTTGTTTCCTTTAATTACAGTTTGGTGGTTAATAAACTCCTTTCCTGCTGGTGCTTCATTAACCATTCTGATAGCATGTTTGTTTGCAGCTCCTTTTTACAAAGTTGAGATAGTTTTCTATGCCGCACGTTTCCAGGTTAGCAATGGTTGGGTTAACTAAACTCAGCTCAGCTGCACATTTTGATTGAAAATCTCTCAAAATCAGAGGTTTGTATATAGGTTTTGAGATACAATGTACTTGTTATATACATACATGTTGGTGCATTGTAATATTTAAAGCAAGAGCCTTAATTAATATTTATAAACACTGTTAACTTTACCCAAACCATTACCAAAGCCTTACCCCAAAAACTATAATCCTAACCATAACCCTGTCCTTTCTCCTGAACCTAAACATACCTCAAACTCAAGTGAATGTGGACATTTTCCAAAAAAGCGTGTTACCCAGTCACTGATACAATGTGTTACACAGTCACTGATACAATGTGTTACACAGTCACTGATACAATGTGTTACACAGTCACTGATACAATGTGTTACACAGTCACTGATACAATGTGTTACACAGTCACTGATACAATGTGTTACACAGTCACTGATACAATGTGTTACACAGTCACTGATACAATGTGTTACACAGTCACTGATACAATGTGTTACACAGTCACTGATACAATGTGTTACACAGTCACTGATACAATGTGTTACACAGTCACTGATACAATGTGTTACACAGTCACTGATACAATGTGTTACACAGTCACTGATACAATGTGTTACAAAGTCACTGATACAATGTGTTACACAGTCACTGATACAATGTGTTACACAGTCACTGATACAATGTGTTACACAGTCACTGATACAATGTTAAACAGTCACTAATACAATGTTACACAGTCACTGATACAATGTGTTACACAGTCACTAATACAATGTGTTACACAGTCACTAATACAATGTGTTACACAGTCACTGATACAATGTGTTACACAGTCACTGATACAATGTGTTACACAGTCACTGATACAATGTGTTACACAGTCACTGATACAATGTGTTACACAGTCACTGATACAATGTGTTACAGTCACTAATACAATGTGTTACACAGTCACTGATACAATGTGTTACAGTCACTAATACAATGTGTTACACAGTCACTAATACAATGTGTTACACAGTCACTAATACAATGTGTTACACAGTCACTGATACAATGTGTTACACAGTCACTGATACAATGTGTTACACAGTCACTGATACAATGTGTTACACAGTCCCTAATGCAATGTGTTACATAGTCACTGATACAACGTGTTACACAGTCACTTATACGATGTGTTACACAGTCCCTGATACAATGTGTTACACAGTCACTAATACAATGTGTTACACAGTCACTAATACAATGTGTTACACAGTCACTGATACAATGTGTTACACAGTCACTAATACAATGTGTTACACAGTCACTAATACAATGTGTTACACAGTCACTAATACAATGTGTTACACAGTCACTGATACAATGTGTTACACAGTCACTGATACAATGTGTTACACAGTCCCTAATGCAATGTGTTACATAGTCACTGATACAATGTGTTACACAGTCACTAATACAATGTGTTACACAGTCACTGATACAATGTGTTACACAGTCACTTATACGATGTGTTACACAGTCACTAATACAATGTGTTACACAGTCACTGATACAATGTGTTACACAGTCACTGATACAATGTGTTACACAGTCACTGATGCAATGTATTACACAGTCACTGATACAATGTGTTACACAGTCACTGATACAAAGTGTTATACAGTCACTGATACAATGTCTTACACAGTCACTGATACAATGTTACACAGTCACTGATACAATGTTACACAGTCACTGATACAATGTGTTACACAGTCACTGATACAATGTCTTACACAGTCACTGATACAATGTGTTACACAGTCACTGATACAATGTGTTACACAGTCACTGATACAATGTTACACAGTCACTGATACAATGTGTTACACAGTCACTGATACAATGTGTTACACAGTCCCTGATACAATGTGTTACACAGTCACTGATACAATGTGTTACACAGTCACTAATACAATGTGTTACACAGTCACTGATACAATGTGTTACACAGTCACTTATACGATGTGTTACACAGTCACTAATACGATGTGTTACACAGTCACTGATACAATGTGTTACACAGTCACTGATACAATGTGTTACACAGTCACTGATGCAATGTATTACACAGTCACTGATACAATGTGTTACACAGTCACTGATACAAAGTGTTATACAGTCACTGATACAATGTCTTACACAGTCACTGATACAATGTTACACAGTCACTGATACAATGTTACACAGTCACTGATACAATGTTACACAGTCACTGATACAATGTGTTACAGTCACTAATACAATGTGTTACACAGTCACTGATACAATGTGTTACACAGTCACTAATACAATGTGTTACAGTCACTAATACAATGTGTTACACAGTCACTGATAGAATGTGTTACACAGTCACTGATACAATGTGTTACACAGTCACTGATACAATGTGTTACACAGTCACTGATACAATGTGTTACACAGTCACTGATACAATGTGTTACACAGTCACTGATAGAATGTGTTACACAGTCACTGATACAATGTGTTACACAGTCACTGATACAATGTCTTACACAGTCACTGATACAATGTGTTACACAGTCACTGATACAATGTGTTACACAGTCACTGATACAATGTTACACAGTCACTGATACAATGTGTTACACAGTCACTGATACAATGTGTTACACAGTCACTGATACAATGTGTTACACAGTCATACAATGTGTTACACAGTCACTGATACAATGTGTTACACAGTCACTGATACAATGTGTTACACAGTCACTGATACAATGTGTTACAGTCACTAATACAATGTGTTACACTGATACAATGTGTTACACAGTCACTGATACAATGTGTTACACAGTCACTGATACAATGTGTTACACAGTCACTAATACAATGTGTTACACAGTCACTAATACAATGTGTTACACAGTCACTAATACAATGTGTTACACAGTCACTAATACAATGTGTTACACAGTCACTGATACAATGTGTTACACAGTCACTAATACAATGTGTTACACAGTCACTAATGCAATGTGTTACACAGTCACTGATACAATGTGTTACACAGTCACTAATACAATGTGTTACACAGTCACTGATACAATGTGTTACACAGTCACTGATACAATGTGTTACACAGTCACTAATACAATGTGTTACACAGTCACTAATACAATGTGTTACACAGTCACTGATACGATGTGTTACACAGTCACATACAATGTGTTACACAGTCACTGATACAATGTGTTACACAGTCACTGATACAATGTGTTACACAGTCACTAATACAATGTGTTACACAGTCACTGATACAATGTGTTACACAGTCACTGATACAAAGTGTTACACAGTCACTAATACAATGTGTTACACAGTCACTTATATAACATGTCAGACATCATATAACTCAGACTTGACTTTTTGAAGAATCCCTGCACTCATTTGCTCAAAGGTGCCCTAGAATGAGTTTTAAATTTAACTATATTTTAAATTGTTCTCTGATATCTACATAGAGGGTATGCGACTTATTTAAGGGCAAAAAATGTCCAGATACGATTTTACAGGTCCATTTACAACCCCAGAAATTGTCCCTAGAATGAAAAGGTCTGTTTTTGCCTTATTTGGAAGGGTCATGAATATTAATGTTGAGCTCTGCTCTGATTGGCTTATTTCTGTAGCTCACACCAGTGCAGTTGTTCAGCTAACACAATCGCAAACAGCACAAGCGGCTTGTGAGTCCTGACAGAACACAGACCGACTGACTGAATGACACTTAAAGCAGAACATCTCAGATGGAGATTGCTAAAATGTAGCTTACTTGTTTATTGGTGTTTTCAGAACACTGCGTGTGCGAGAGAGAGAGAGCTTGCACATGTTTAAGTAAAACAGCGGATAGTTACGTGTTCTTTTAACAGAAAAGCTCTGATTGGGGGATTTAAATGACTAAAATCTGGCAACCGCAAGCTTGAACGCCCCTCTCCACCAAGTTTTTATTTTTTAAACTACATTTTAGACTCTTTTTTCGTCAATGATATTGCATGTTCATATAGTCACAATAATCGTTTAAGGACGTTTATGTCATATCTTGTCTTAGTAATGGAAAAAAGGTCGTCAATGAAAATTTTTCGTCATATTTTTGTTAACATATTTTTGTCAGAGCAAACTAACAACTTTGATTTAATTTGGTGCTGTATCTGGTTATAGATCAACATCAGCCGTGCCTGTTGACAGTTCTGTTTTGTGGGAAGGGTAGGAAAAGTCCTCACATCGCTGCACAGCCTGGAACATAACATTTATAACCATGATCTGCTTATATTGTCCTCATCTTCACAATACCTGCAGAACTGCTGATTCGGTGCAAGTCCATGTTAATACTGCCTGATCTTGAACATGGGCTGGTTATATACAAATTTGGGGAGGCATAAATATTAATGATCATGACAGTTACGTCACCGTCTGTGTTATTTTGGGATTCGCCCGTTTTTTAGTGGTCTTTTTCAAGCACAAGATTTATATATGAAGGAGGAAACAATGATGTTTGAGCCTCATGATCTGTTAGTTCCATGTACTGAACTCTTATTATTCAACTGTGCCAGGGTAAATACAATTTTTCAGTCTAGGGCACCTTTAACTTGCCATTTGATGTAAAGCACAGTTAATGTAGCACAAACGCTTGAGTCCACTGAAGCAGGAGGAGAAGGCAGCAGATTGCCAGCCATAAACTCTGAGGGGTCAAGCGGGGTTGGAAGAGACTCCCATGCTCCCGGGTAATTTCCCTGCGGCTGCTGTCGAAAAGACAGCTACGCTAAGTGGAGGCCTTTCTTTTCACACATGACAAATGGGTAGTCCTCGTCAGTGGACACACCTGTTACTGGAAACACTTGAGATTTTACACTTTCAAGAGTGGCCTTATTACCATCCGACCGCTCAAAGGTCTCGAACAATGGACGCGGACGCTAACAATGCTCCAGGCCCAGGGCTAAAGAGAGTCCCGTCAAAGCCAGGCTTGTGCCGGGCAACACCGGGGGCTGCAATTGAAAATAAATTTCAGTTGAATAAGGGCATGGGGCACATCGGAGGAACCCGCAAGCTTCGGCTAGAACAAAAGCAGTTGTGAGGATAAGTTATTGACTCTGCTGACAGGATGAATGCAGTTCATTATGCCTGCCAGTTACTCTAGTCCATGTCCTGGGCTGAATTAGGTGGCAGGTGCATGAGCCATTTTGCACTGCCCCCGGGGAATGCCTAAGGCCTGTCATCAGCTGATTTCATAGACAAATGTTTATCCCATACAGCCAAAACAGAAAGCATATTTCCATCATAAGAGCGTTTTGCAACAGCCATTAGTGTCAGCGCTCATTTGCATGTTAATTGTGCAGTTAAGGCAGCAATGCCCACATTTCCTGTATTGTACACACTATGGTACACTGGGAAAAAATGAGTGCCGAAACAATTTATACTCAGACATTGCTAGTAAATACCACAATTACAAAGAAACAGCAAGGAACACATTTAACAGATTTCTTGTAAAACATACTCCAATAAACTTCGAAAACAACTTTTTACAGTGTATGATTTAAATGCTATTCAGAAATCTTCCCACCGTTTGCATTAGCCTGGAGCGGCTTTATTAATTTAACATACTTTTTGTGCATTGTATTTTGTGAGAACTGCGTTTACAACACCGCCATCCTTTCGTTTCCAGAGCAGAAACTTCAAGCAGAATGTCCTCATTTATATGGATAATTCTTCAGTGTTCATCCTGGAAGGACTTTATTGCTGATATCCAAATTACAAGCTAAACAGACTAAGCAGGAAAGCACAAACCCTGGAGCTAAATGACAGAGAAGCAGATCCTTTTTGTGTTAGTCAATCTACAACATCCAAGTCAGCATTTGGCATCTCTTTTTACTCTAAATACGACAACATAAAAGAGCGAGGCTCTCAGTTCTGTGCTCCGTAATGTTCTCCTACTGTGTCTGACAGATGGCGTTCACTAGTTGGCCATAAATGGCTGTCACTGAGTGTTTGTCTGTCTGCCAGTAGCCTATGGATAAGGGACTCCCTGGGAGAATGTTACTGCCCTGATATTGCCGAAAACGAAATGTCCTTGATTGTCAACCGCCAACGAGTGAGGTCCTCGTGCCACCCGGCCTTCTGGTCAGAGAGAGGGAGGTTTCAGGGAGTAAGTATGTTCAACGGATGTGTGTTTATTTAAATTGTAGTCCGACACATGCTTGAAAGCTGCCGCGGCTAATGGAGCACGAGGTGAACATGCTCTGGAAGATGTTGGGGTGCACTGGGTCACCAGGGTTCACTTGTAGAAGTATGCATTGTGTAAATGTTTTAATGAAGTTGCCTGAGCAAGTTAAATCTTATCCCAGTTGAACGTACAGATACAACTAAATAAGTAAGCCAGTCGAACTGTAGGTGCTCTGAAAATGTTGCTCATTTGAGTTGACTGGGAGTAACTGTTCATCCAATCAGTGGCAGGTTGGGAAGCTGCAGTTTTGGTGCCACTAGTGGTGCAGAAATTACACGTGCAACCTTTCCTCACTACACTCTAAAAAATGCTGGGTTGTTTTAACCAAATGTTGGGTCAAATATGGACTAACCCAGCAATTGGGTTGTTTTAACCCAGCGGTAGGGTTAAATGTAATTAAACCCAAATTGCTTAAGAATAACCCAATTGCTGGGTTAGTCCATATTTGACCCAACATTGGGTTGTTTTTTACCCAGAAATTGGCAATTCTAAACTGTTCCAGAAATCACTGAGATTGGAGAGAGTGCTCTTTTTTCTGAAAATAACAAACATTATTTATTTGAGGAGATGTTAACTTGAAGAAATAAAAAATTAGTGAGCGAATAAAGACAGAGGTTCCTATCATACACCCGGTGCAATGCCAAGCCACGCTGTTTAAATAGCAAATGCATCCATTGGGCGTGCTGGTCTGAAAACCAGGTGTGATCAGGCCATAGACTGTAAAAAAAAGATGTACGACGCACCTTCACTCTCTTCCGTTGAAGTAAGTGAAGCCGCCAGTGTTCAAATATAGCGGTGACAGGCTCGAGTCTGCGCAGTAGTGAGCGCAAAGCCACGGTATCAAGGTCCCATATCAAGGTATCAACTTTTTTTGTGAAATAAACAGTAATGGAAATATGGAGATTAAAGATAAAGTTCCAATCTCTTCCAAAAGTTCCTAAAAAATATCTGTTAGTGTCTCAGTGACAACACAGAGAATCCGTCACTCTCAGCTGTCAATCATAACGTCACACCCCCATTTTTATAGCATTAAATAACTAAGTAAAACCAAACAAATTAAACGAACAAACACTTGAACTAACAGCGTGATAAAAACAGCCTAAAATGACAGAAACCATATTTGGAAAAAATGTATTTGAAGTGTGATTGTTTTTCAGGACTCAAGTGGCACACTTGATTTAGGAGCATTGCTGGAGCGTTGCTATTTTGAGGAACTGAAATCGACTGCACCGTTGACTAACACAAACCTGCTCTAAAGTCAATAGTGCAGTATTTTTTATTATTTAAAGGGTGCATTAGTGATATGCGTCTATCGGTGGTTCACAGCACGCATACATTCTGATTATTACACACACATTTTAAATATAAAATATAAAAGGATTCCTCTCTGGAGAAGCGCTCAGTCTTTCCGCTCACATGTAAATAGTGAATTCTCCATAGTGCGAGCACAAGAATCTGATTGGTTTATTTATTAAGAGACTAGATACAAACCTTTTGGACCATGCGCCTGGTGCGCAAACTGTTCTTTTCCATTGTTAAACTAGCAAAAGTGAATTTGAACACGCCCTAATTGCACCTGCGGCATGAGCTTCAGACCATGAGCTCGGATCGGGCCCATGATGTATCAGTCAGATTTGACTCTAGTTCTCCACCTTTTTAAAATGTTTGTAGACTAAACGATTAGAAATCAGCTCCTTCCTTCTATTGACTATAAGTAACGTTGCACCTCTCATTGGTGTGTGAGTAGAGTATTAGTAGACTGTTAGCTTAGAGTTAGAATAAGTTGATATGTAGTTTTAAAGTTATAGTCAGTGCATGTCTGTTGAGGAGCATCAAAATAAAGAGTGAGCAGATATTAAGCAGATAGTCTACTAATACTCTATTGAGAGATAGTTCACATGTACCTGCAAAGTTACTTATAGTCAACAGAATGTTTAAAAAGGACCATCAAAATAAAGTGTTGCATCTGTTTATGAATGTTCTGCTTCTAATTACGAATTTGACAAAGGCAGATCGCCACTCAGCAACTCGCAGTTATGGTAATTCCCACATGACGTGATTGCACCATTAATTCTTTGTGGCACAGCTGACAGAAAGTTTGAAAATACAGATAAAGCGAGACGTAAGATGTCTGTAGGCCGTAGTGTGTGTGTGTGTGTGTGTGTGTGTGCCAGCTCGTGTCTTGGCATGAGAAGTGTGGTAGTGCCCTTCACTGTAGGGGACATTGTTCGACAAGATGATGTCGGCACACAATGAGAGTTTTGTAATGGACACGCCGGATTTTACTCAGAATTAAATATTATCAGAGTCAGATAAAATTGTCAAATACATATGACACTTTTAGAAACGAATGCATTGAACACGGGTTGCCACCAGCGGTGGAATAATGCGGGATGATTCTCGATTAGGCAAGCGTATGGATTGCCTCTCCAGAGGCGCATTATCTCAAACAAATCTGATTGAGCAAAATTGATACAGTTACTACTTAATCACACGCACAAAGGGGAGTGGTGTACGCTAATTAGGGGCACATCATGCATCCTTTTGGTAAATGGCTGGCTGTCAGCTCTCACCGGCCGCTGAGAGAGAAGCTAGTTAGCGCGGGGATGGCTGAGACTCTGACAGTTTGGCTTAACGAACGCTCCATGCATGGCACGGGGTAAAAAATCAATGGATGCAGATGGTACAATGCAAGCGTATGCTCCAAGTGCTCATTACAGTGTGCTCAGTGTCGTAGTATGCAGAGTATAACATGATCTGGACTGCTTCCTGAAAGGTTGAGGATTCGGATGCTACTTTAGCTGTGAACTATTGTCCTTGAGCACTTATAAAACCCAAAATGATTCAGACACAGATATAATGTTTCTCTAGAGTGTGCAGGACTCTAATAGTTCATTTCTGTAAGTGAGGAGAGCAAAATAAAGTCAACTGTGACATTTTATACCCAAAAACTCTTCATACAGTGAACAATTTGGGACACTTTGACCTGAAGTGTTTGTTCTTTAATTGCTAATGCGACCCTCGACCCCACAGACTGAACACAATGAAGCATTGCTTGGTCATTGGTTGAGCTAAACTGGTGTTATCTAATTGTGCTCTTAAATCTAACAGCTGATTGGCTGATTGTAATCCATTACATCCCTTTTTCAAAGATTAATTTCTTCTGACACAGTGAGTTATTGTCATATTTTATTACCATTTTCTAAATTGTAGCGAATAAACTGCGAGAATGTGAGAAAATTTGAATAAACTTAGGCTTGACTGTGTGTGATTAAAAATTGTGAAATATTATTACTATATTTCCATGAGAATATATAGTTAAGTGTAATTTATTCCTGTGATCAGAGCTGTATTTATCATCATTACTCCAGTGTCACATGATCCTTCACTAATCATTCTCATATGAGGATCTGATGATCAAGAAACATTTATGATTATTATCAGTGTTGAAAACAGTTGTGGTGCTTCAGATTTTACTGCAAACCCTGATACACTGTACCATTCAAAAGATATTAATACTTTTATTCAGCAGGAAAGGATGCATTCAATTAACCGAAACTGACGTTAAATACATTTATAATGTTTATGGTTCAAATAAATGCTGTTCTTTTGAACTTTTGAAATCTAGATATCACGGCTTCCACAGAAAACGAGCGTAATTTGTAATATAAAATGTTATAGACTTCATGCGTCGAGTGAAAGGCCTTT
This sequence comes from Gobiocypris rarus, assembly GCA_023029165.1. Taxonomy (NCBI): domain Eukaryota; kingdom Metazoa; phylum Chordata; class Actinopteri; order Cypriniformes; family Gobionidae; genus Gobiocypris; species Gobiocypris rarus. Next base: position 3,713,868 of record CM040927.1, read on the forward strand.
ATTTCAGGAGTGCCGGAGCAGTGTGAGGTCTGGCAGACTCGGGGACGCTGGCCGTGAGCCAGGAGACATCCGTCACACTGCCTGAATCTGAATAGCATTTCAATGTAAACGACAGACGGTTTCCAGTGAAAACACACCTACAATGACTCGAGAGACGCCTAGATGTACTTTACTTCTAACACTTTACAATAAGGTTGTATTAGTTAATGCATCAGTTAACATTAACTAACGATGAACTGCACTTATAAAGCATTTATTTATCTTTGTTAATGTTAATTTCAACATTTACTAATGCATGAATAAAATCTTGTAAATGACATTAGTTAATGCACTGTGAACTAACATGAACAGCTGTATTTTTATTAACTAATGTTAACAAAGATGAACTAATGCTAAACAGAGGTGTTGTTCATGGTTAGTTTATGTTAATTAATGCATTAACTAATGTTAACTAATACAACCTTATTGTAAAGTGTTACTCTTCTACAAATAGTTTCTGAGGATATTATAATGTCAATTATTCAATAAAACACACAAAGAAAATTGTTAAGATTTAGTTATTTACTATTCTCTGTAAATTGCCTTCTGTAAAATGTACCTTTCATTCCATTACAAAACCCGTGTAGGTGTGTGTGTGTGTGTGTGTGTGTAAGTCTGTAATAAGGCCGTTATAAGCCTCACATCACTATATCAGATCTAAGCTGTCATTAACGACTGCAAGAGTAATAAAAACAGTAATGACAGTGTTTTCTCAGTTCAGCGGAGCATTCGTCATTTTTGCAAATTCCTGATTTAAAGTCAAATGTATAATTTTTCATACTTTCATACTTCATACAAATGTCTAATGCAAACCTTTACAATTGCAATCTCAGTTAAACATTTAATTTTTTTTATCAATAATTTTTTTTAAAATTTTGTTTATTTCTTGTCACTAGAGAAGAAAAGACACTTAATTATTAATATGAACATGTTGCAAAGTTTAGATTACGGCATGTTGAATGGCATTGAGCTACAACGTGAAGCTCCATGTGTGCTTGAGTGTGTGTGTGGCTCAGGCCAGAAGAGCTAATTATAGAGTGTGTGTGTGTGTGTGTGTGTGTGTGTGTGTGTGTGTGTGTGTGTGTGTGTGTGTGTGTGTGTGTGTGTGTGTGTGTGTGTGTGTGTGTGTGTGTGTGTGTGTGTGTGTGCTGTGCACTGGTGTGAAAACAGAAGTGACAGCAGCGCTGGTCTGTCGTCAGTGAAGCCCCCCATGTCTGGCTAGGCCAGAGTCATCATATGGACAAATCACAACTGATCTGGGCCTGTAATGGATGCCAGATGTTAACGTTTTGTACCCAATGGCTCTCCTGAGAGCTCACCTAATCAGAGGAGAGACTTCGCTCTGTGTGTGTGTGTGTGTGTGAGAGAGAGAGAGAGAGAGAGAGAGAGAGAGAGACTACAGCTGATATTTCAGAATATTTATATTTCTGAGCCTGATCTAAAAGCCTTTCAATAATATTTGAGAATGTGGGGTATAGACAATATTTATATGCATTACATTACCCCATTTCTATATATATATATATATATATATATATATATATATATATATATATATATATATATATATTAGTGCTGTCAAGCGATTAATCGCGAATAATCACATCCAAAATAACAGTTTGTGTTTGTGTATAATTATTATACAAATAATTATATTACTATATTTATTATTATATAAATACACACACATGCAAACACAACCTTTTATTTTGGATGTGATTAATCGTTTGACAGCACTAATATATATATATATATAAATAATTGTATACTGTATATGTACAGTGAAAGTTTAGTTCACTGATCAAATTTGTGACAGTGACCATGATAATTATTTGAGCGAAAGGTCATATTTCTTTAAAAAAAAAAAAGAGGGAAAAATCATGAAAATATTTTTTTTTTCATCAATTAAAATATTTAACCTAGATTGTTAAATTGATCATTATAATTTGTAATGAACATTTTTGGTAACACTTTATTCTGATGGTCCACTTTATACATTCTTCTAACTGTTAGTAAATCTGCACCTACACATCAGCTCACTCAGTATTAGTAGACTGTTAGGTTAGGGTTCGGGTTAGTAGAATAAGTTGACATGCAGTTGCAAAGTTACTTGTAGTCAACAGAATCTCTAAAGTGGACTATCGAAAATAAAGTGTCACCAAATTTTGGCTTTAGAAATTATAAATATGCAAAGAGGATGAATGTGCTGTATATGAGCATCAAAATGCCATGTTAATGAGTCTGTGGTTAGAGCACTGTACATAAATCAGCAGTGAAACTCGGACTCGCTCTCTCTGATAGTCTGTCAGTGTTCAGTTGTGCTCAGAAGGCAGTGGAGGGTGTAATGATATGGGTGGAATCGCAGGCCACTGTTATGGGAAATACAGCAGATGTTGAGTTATATGTGCTGGATGCTGCAATGCAATATAACAGCTGCGCACCATGAGACAGACAATCAGGGAGGAGTGTGAGCGACTGCGGCTGCCGACGAGTGCTGAACGCATTTGTTCTGATTCATCTTGTGTTTTTAATCTGTAGATCTGAAAATGAGTTATTCTATCAGTAAAACAGCCCTGCATCTGCTGATTTGCAAAGAAGGCCTAATATGATCTAATTTGATAATGCTGAGTATAAAAATATCAATAAAAATATCCCTCACGTTTTTTCCCCACAAAGTTCTGCACACTAAAAAAATGCTGGGTTGTTTCAACCTAAATTGGGGTCAAATATGGACAAACCCAGCCGTAAAACTGACCCAAATTTGGGTTAAAACAACCCAGCATTTTTTTTGTGTATATCTGTGACCCTGGAGTACAAAACCAGTCATGCGTCTCACGGGTATATTTGTGGCAATAGCCAACAATACATTGCATCGGTCAATATTATCAATTTTTCTTTCATGCCAAAAATCATTAGGATATTAAGATCATGTTCCATGAAGATTCCTACCATAAATATATCACAAATGTATTATTAGTAGTAATATGCATGGCTAAGGACTTAATTTGGACAACTTTAAAGGAGATTTTCTCAATATTTCATTTTTTTGCAGCCTCAGATTCTCAAATAATGTTTCTCGGTCAAATAATACATCAATGGAAAGCTTATTTATTCAGCTTTCAGATGATGTATAAACCTCAGTTGACCCTTATGACTGGTTTTGTGGTCCAGGGTCACATTTGTATTAGCTTTAATGCACAGGGGTTACAATCTTACAATCTGCAAAGGAGTGCACAAAATGTGCTCAAATACTCTATTCAGTGCCAAAGAAATTTGCATAAATAAATGGTCTATAATTTTCTCTCTCTGTTTGTATGCAGTGAAACGCCCATTGATGTAAGAGAAAACTTCTGGCTCAAGTTTGCATTTTCTTCTGTCACTGCTGGGCATAATCACTGGAAAAAACAGTCAATTTAACTTTATTTATTTTTTTGCCCATATTGAATTAAAGGTGCACTATGTAACATTTTCAGTGTTTCAGGGATGGGGGGAGTTCTGCGGTCTGGGGTGACGGGAAGGGTTTTTTTAGTTTGCAACAAAAAAACAAAATTAAAATCATGAACTCAAATGTCATTGTGAAAAGAAAAAGGCTTCACAGTGCCGCGAACACTCATTCACTCCTTTACGCCTCCTCGCGGCTGCAGAAACTTGCGCTCTCTTCATGAAGGCTTACTCCTCCCGGTACCTGCAGAGGCGTTCTGGTACACCAGCCATGCCAACGGAATGAATGAAAATAAGCTCATCAATGAATATCTACATTTGTGCCTAGCCGCCAATGGCCAATTTTAACTTAGAAAACAAATTCTGTAGCCAATCAGCAGGCAGCGGGGGCTGGTTGCAAGACGACTCAACCTCCGCGGGCAATTTTTAATGTTTATCAGAAAATATCTACTCAAGGTTTTGCTTTAGTATAATATTCGGGACAATTAGGGCCAGATTCGGGATTCGGGACAACAGTTTAGATTTCGGGACTGTCCCGAATTTTTCGTGACGTCTGGTCACCCTAGTTTCCGGTGTTATTTTGCAGAAGTGCTTTACTCTTAGCAGTTCGAACAAGAGTCACAGCAGCCGCCGAGCGAACGCACAGAGTAACGTCATAACAATTTTCAAACCACTTAAATGTGTCTAATATGCAGAGGAGGGTAGTAGCGAATTACATTTACTTGAGTACATTTTTTGGATAACTTGTACTTTTAGAGTATATTTAAATTTGGGTACTTTTACTGTTACTCGAGTACACTTCTTGTGAAAAAACTGTACTTTTACTTCGTTACATTCGGTGGCGTTCCTCCGCTACTGCCAAATGATGACTTGTTCGCAAGTCTCGCGAAATGTTGGAGAGGCTGCTTCGCGAGTTGTGGCTACGCATCACCCGCTTATAATTGGCACGCGTTTAGTCAGATGATGATGACTGAAGAAAAGGAAGATGTGTGTGAGCTACGGGAGGCAGATCACACGTGGCCTGGAGTTCAGTCTATGTTTTCACTTTAAGATGTCAAAAAGAATAGTTTCATAATGCGATGCTGTGTGCACCCAAACCAACTGACATCGGCATAGAAGAATTCCAGCTCCAACCTCAAAAAAACATGTAGCGGTAAGTGTCACAATGATGCCAATATTTCAACACTATTACTGGTAATTCAGTAACTATGGGCACTTTTCCCTTATTGTAATACTATTTCACACACCGTCCGAGTGTTTTGCTGATATGCGCTCTTGTGCAAGCGATGACAGATCGTTTCCTCCAAACGTCCACAAACAAACGTTCCCATCTGCACATTTACATGTCCTTTTTTTCACAAAACGAAACAAATTGAATAGCCTAATGTGACATCTTGCATTTATACACAAATCTGGACAGACTGTCTCAAGTGTAGAAAATGCGTAGGATTGTATTTTACCTACCTAAAGAATGCATATACTTATAAAAATATAAGAACAAAGTATGTTTTAAAAAGAGCTCTAGTTATCCCAGCACACCATTAATTTACACAGTTTAACCATTAATCACACACACGCATATATATATGGAGAGGTCGCTTCTTATCAATCACATTCGAAAGTAACTAGTTACTAACTACTTTAGTAGTTTTTTCATTGAATACTTTTTTACTTTTACTGAAGTAACTATTATGATTGTTACTCTTACTTTTACTTGAGTAAATATTTCTGTAAGTACTTGTACTTTTACTTGAGTACAGATTTTGGCTACTCTACCCACCTCTGCTAATGTGATAAACAGAGCTGCGTTACCTCATACTCATGACCGGAAAAGCAGAAATGGCATCGGCGACTGTGGCATAATTAAAGTCCCGCTGCTCGCAAGCCGTGTGTTGCGTTCGTCTCATTAACCTCTAGCGGACAGAAAAGTTACATTGTGCACCTTTAAGTAAAATCTACTTGACAAAGTTAAGTAAAATAAGTGACTTTAACATGGCCTACTTAGTTAACATCTACTTAGTTGAAGTTTACTTTGCAATACTCTGTTTCAAGTACATTTTACTCAATCAATATAACGCTGAATTAAGCCATGCTATTAAATTGAATGAATATCTAAATAAAGGATACAGTAGATTTTATGTAGTCAACATATCTACATAATAGAAGTAATGTGGTACCCATGCATCCGAACACAGAGATCTCAATACTTGGTACACAATACACAATAACGGTAACATTCATTAGATCATTTTTGAGTATAAATGTATAATTTTCAGTAGAAAATTACCTCAAAATGACAAAACAGCAAGTTACTGCTAACAGCAAAAGCAATGATAAAACAGTGTAAATACAGCTGGAAAACAGTGATGCTACATTATTAATTATTAAAGCCCCTTTGCATGATGGGAACACCAGTATCAGAAAGTTGAGTAGTTTATTTAAACTTAATTTTATAGAGTTGATCATTTCTACAAGCTTAAATTGAGTGCTAATATAGAATTGACTTGCTGGAACTAACTTTTTCTGTAGTACACTGTAAAAATGTATAAGATCAATAAGTTATGAAAACAAATGTTTTTACATTGCTTTAACCCATTAAAATAAGTTAAGCAATTTTCTACTTTTTTACAAGATTCAACTCATTTCAAGTCAGTTTAATGTAAACATCCAAGTTGATTGTAATTTTTTTGTAAAGTGTATTTACTACACCACAGAATCATTTTTATCCGGATTAGGCATAAAATAATGTCATACATGTGAGAATATAATATAGTTCAGAGATAGACGGGAATCGTGTCTTTTTTGCAGTTTTTCTGCCGATTAAGGGATTATGCAAGACTTTTTCACCTTACAAATAGTTGCAAATAGGAAAAATGCTGCAAAATGCACATCTTTTTTGTGAGAAAGAGACATTCTAGAGCAAAACAGACACTATGTTTTGAATTGGATTTCATTCAGCAAATATGATGCAGGACGGTGAAAAAACCAAAAGACTTTTTATGCTGCTCTACATGAATCATTTCGTCCAGTTCTGTTTAGTGCTCTCATTCAGTGATTAATGGCACACATCTTTCTCATCTCATCCACTGATGGGCTCGTTTTGGAGACACACACAGACCAGGCAAACCCATGCCGAGCGGCCCGGTTTCCACTGTGACGAGAGGAAATGCAACAAGGTGGCAGCTGTCGCTCTCGTCAATCAAAGCCCTCGTTCGTTCTGATCCATCGCTCACTCCATCTGTGCTATAGAGCCGCTGGAGTGGAGGGGGCCGGCGACATCCTTATTATCCCATTAGCAAACCGTTGCACTTCCCTCAATGTAAAGCTCTGTCACTGCTGGATCCTAGTGTCAGTGGAGAGTGCATGTGAAAAGCCCCGGTGAGGCCGCAGGTTTCTGCTCCGCTCAAAGAGCAAAGATGGCACACTTCTGCAGTCGCTTTCTGACACACTGACACATATGTCACCCAGGACAATACAGCCTGCTGTCGGCATGACCAACACACTCATTTTAACATACTGACAAACTAATCTCAATATGTCAATGCTAAGCAAAATGTGCCGCAAGAGATGTTCGATTCGAAATATAATAGGTATTGATGATATATTGGCAAGTCATTGTGTTGAACTAAACATACAGATTTCCTACTACACTGAAAATGAACTGGTGTAGAAACAATTGCTATAAATTTCACAAATAATTACAAGGAATCAGCACTGAATTAAACATGGCATTTTCAAGTAGAAATATTGTAGTATTTTTCTGTTAAAAGTACTCCAATAATCTTTGAAAATATATTTGGTAACACCTTACCTAAAGCCTTTTATGTTTAATGCATTATAAAAGTATTTCAATACATTAATTATGCACCTTATAATGCATATTATGGTATCATGAATAATTGTAACCACAGATATAATACATTATAATATATATACTAAATTGGGTGTATAATTGGGACCCAAATCATTGAGTTCAGGTGTTCAATCACTTCAATGACCACAGGTGTATAAATCAAGCATTAGGCCTGCAGACGCTTCTACAAACATTTGTGAAAGAATGGCTCGCTCTCAGGAGCTCAGTGAACTCAAGCGTGGGACCGGGATAGGTTGCCACCTGTGCAATAAGTCCATTCCTGAAATTACCTCACTACTAAATATTCCACGCTCAACTGTTAGTGGTATTATAACAAAGTGCAAGCGATTGGGAACAACAGCCACAAATCACAGAGCGGGGTCAGCGCATGCTGAGGGTCACAGTGCGCAGAAGTCACCAACTTTCTGCAGAGTCAACAGCTACAGACCTCTAAACTCCTGTGGCCTTCAGATGAGCTCAAGAACAATGCGTAGAGAGCTTCATGGAGTGGGTTTCCATGGCCGAGCAGCTCATCCAAGCCTTACATCACCAAGTGCAATGCAAAGCGTGGGATGCAGTGGGGTAAAGCACGCCACCACTGGACTCTAGAGCAGTGAGACGTGTTCTCTGGAGTGACCAATCACGCTTCTCTGTCTGCCAATCCCATGGACGAGTCTGGGTTTGGTGGTTGCCAGGAGAACAGGACTTGCCTGACTGCATTGTGCCAAGTGTAAAGTTTGGTGGAGGGGGGATTATGGGGTGGGTTTGTTTTTCAGGGGTTGGGCTTGGCACCTTAGTTCCAGTGAAAGGAACTCTTAATGCTTCAGCATACCAAGACATTTTGGACAATTTCATGCTCCCAACTTTGAGGGAACAGTTTGTGGACGGCCCCTTCCTGTCCCAACATGACTGCGCTCCAGTGCACAAAGCATCGGTCCATAAAGACATGGATGAGCGAGTTTGGTGTGGAGAAACTTGACTGGCCTGCACAGAGTCCTGACCTCATCCCGATAGAACACCTTTGGGATGAATTAGAGCGGAGACTGCGAGCCAGGCCTTCTCGTTCAACATCAGTGCCTGACCTCAATAATGCGCTTCTAGAAGAATGGTCAAAAATTCCCATAAACACACTCCTAAACCTTGTGGAAAGCCTTCCCAGAAGAGCTGAAGCTGTTAGAGCTGCAAAGGGTGGGACAACTCCATATTAAACCTTACGGATTAAGAATGGGATGTCATTAAAGTTCATGTGCATGTAAAGGCAGAAGTCCCAAAACTTTTGGCAATATAGTGTATCTATTCATTGAACACATATTTTGAAAGTATAATGAGTATAATTTCAGAATCTGCAAATATTATAATGCATTTTAACTAACCACTAGATACTACAATATATCCAACACGTTTTATTATTTGCATCAAACCAAATTTTTGTTGTTAAAATATTATCAGCATAACACGTGGACATGAATTTCTGAATGCATTAATATTAGAAACTGAGTGACAGGAAACTTGATATCTAAGATTACTAATGGTGAAGATCATTCACACATAATCAAACTACCAGAAGCGATTCTTTTACATTTACATTACACTGATGCAAATAAAACAACAAATGCAAAGTTGAGCTTTCGTTACGTGACTCCCAATGCAAGACCTCACAGCTAAAGTTTCGAGAATTTTATTCTGAGGATTTCATTGTTTGTAAGTCCAAATCTCTCTTTAGTCTGTAAAGATGTAAGGTAAACACACATTAGGATCTCCCATCTGGGAAGGATTATATCCAGTGTGGAATGAGCAGTTTAACAATATCAGATGAAGTAAGAGTGGAATAATGATGCACTGCATTTGTTGATGATCAGCTGACAGCAGGCCTGTGACCACACGGTTCAATTCTCTTTCCATCAAACCTGCCTGTCAGATCTGTCAGTCAGAACAAACACACCTCCATCTCCATCTGTCTTTACCCATCAGGAGAACAGAAAGTGATTTTCTCCTATTAGCAACTCATTAGAGTCAGAGTTGCACTTTCTTCTTGAGTCTATTCCCTCTACATTAGGGCTCATTTGAATACCTGTGCTGGCCTTTGTCCCCCGGGCCGGCCCTGGTGCTCGGATGGCCTCTGTTATGTAGGACTCTGATGGAGGTTGTGCAGAGGTCATCCATCACCTTCTGTCAAACAGGAGCTGACCTCCCGGAGAGCCTCCGCCCATCTCCTCCCCACCTACTGCTGATCCCTGCATGCTGCCATAGGAGTTTAGACAAGAACTTTCACTAACTGGACATGTGTGTGTGCATGTGAGTGTGTGTGTCAGAGTGTGTGTAGCGGAGTGAGTGTTTGTGCGTGTGTGTAAGAGCATGTGTGTGTTGTGTGTGTCGGAGTGTGTGTGTGCATGTGAGTGTGTGTATATGTGTGTCAGAGTGTGTGTGTGTCGGAGTGTGTATGTGTTTGTGTTGTTGTGTGTGTGTGTGTGTGTGTGTGTGTGAGCATGTGAGTGAGTTTGCGAGTAAGTGTGTGTGTGTGTGTGTGTGTGTGTGTGTGTGTGTGTGTGTGTGAGAATGTGTGTGTGAGAATGTGCGTGAATTTGTTGTGTGTGTGTGAGCATGTGTGTGAGTGTTTGCAGTAAGTGTGTGTGTGTGTGTGTGTGAGTGAGTTTATGACTTTGTCTGTATGTGTCTGTATTTATTTGTGTGTGCGTGTGTGAATGAGTGTGTGTGTGTGTGTTTGTGAGACAGAGAGAGTGTATGTTTTTGTGACATATCAGGACACAAATGTGTATAATGACATGGATATGACACAGGTATTACAGAAGAGGGGGACTTATGAGGACATTTCCCCCTGTCCCCACTTTTCTAAAGGCTTATAAATCAGTGATGGGTTTAGGTGTGTGTGTGATGGGTAGGTTTAGGGGCAGTATGTGTGTGTGTGTGTGTGTGTGTGTGTGTGTGTGTGTGTGTGTGTGTGTGTGTGTGTGAATGTTTGTGAGTTTGCGAGTGTTTGTGTGTCAGTGTGTGTGCGTGAATGTGAGTGAGTTTATGAGTGTGTGTGTGTGTGTATGTGTCTGTGTCTAGATGTATATGTATGTGTGTGTGAATGTTAAGTTAGAAAAGTGCACAGATTATGTATTGATTATGTTATGTATTTGAATTGCATATAAAATTTCCGTTTTGCATTTTAACATAAACAAACAAACAAACAAACAAACAAATAAACGTAATGTGATGTGTATTTGACAGTCATATATAAATAAAACCGGTCAAATTTCTGCGCTCAAAATCATGGCATAGTTTATTATTAACTGTTTGCATAGGTTAAAAATGCATTTATTCAAATAGCTTAGAATCTGCATAAATCTGTTCACTGTGAAAACAACTACATTTATTCAGTTAAAGAGCTTGAACATGCATGGTTAAAATTATGGCTAGCAAAGTTTTTTTGCTGATAACTATAAACTTGACACATTCAGTCTATAATTAATATTACAGAAAGCATTAAATTATGTATGACTGAGAGATATGCATCATGTTAAGCTGAGTTTGTTAATCCACTGTGTAATCCAAATGTATGGAAATTTTATATGCAATTCAAATACAGAAATCTTAAATTTAGGGCATTTGTTTTTAGCAATGGAAAACACTGAGAGCAAATGAAGTCTCTTGTTTCTCATCATTTAGTCTTTTTGACTCTTTGAGGGTTTCAAAAGAGATCTTACTACAGTACATATACAGTATAATATGCAGTATAGCACATGAATATACACACATTGTTTTCCTTTTGAATGTGACCTGGAATGTTTTACACACATGCCTTGGATCAGTATGACATTACTGTAGTCCCATTGGTATTCATTCATAATGAATGTGTAGGTTATATATATCATTCTAGTATTACTGTGTTAGCTGCTAATGAAAATAAAATATTGTTAATGTGAGAAACACATGGGCAGTTTGGTTGCACAAGTGAGTAAAAACTTTTTTTCCCTGCCCACGCTGTTGGCGAGCACATGAAGACTGGACGTGTGTGCCATCTGTGCGCTCCAGTCTTATGTGCGGAGCCTGGACGCTTTATTTACTGAATCAACAGAACAACTACTGAGACACAATCCTGTCTATCAGAATCAATGTCCCAGCGGCAGTTACAGCAAACACTCGCAGACGGGGACACATCTGTTTTAGCAGCAATATCTATAAACAATATATTTATGTCATGCAGGTTTGTTTCTCAAACCATTTAAACAGATCTAATTAAATCAATTGAGATGTTGCACAACTGATAATGAAACGGTGTCCATAAAGCAAACAGCCATGAGAGGCATGAGTGCAGTGCAGTGATTTCGGCACTAAACTACAATAAAAACAACAATGGCCAACTACAAACAGAAAGATGACAGATGACAAACTAAATGTCTTTCTTGAAAGTTCAGTTTGATTAGTAAAGTGGGACAGTTCCATTATTCTATGAATTTTTCTTACATACATTTTTTTATTTGGGAATTTGGGAAGTAAAGAGTTTATTTGTATAATTAAATGAAAACTGAATAATTTGTATATGAAATACTTGAATAATGAAATATAAACTGAATAATTTGTTTATGAAATACTTATGGTGTGATTTTCAATAATCAGTGACCAATATAGCCACCTTTCTTTGGAAGGACACTCAAAAGCCGGCCATCCATGGATTCTGTCAGTGTTTTGATCTGTTCTCCATCAACAGCCTTGCGTGCAGCAGCAACCACAGCCTCCCAGACACTGTTCAGAGAGGTGTACTGTTTTCCCTCCTTGTAAATCGCACATTTGATGATGGACCACAGGTTCTCAATGGGGTTCAGATCAGGCGAACAAGGAGGCCATATCATTAGATTTTCTTCTTTTATACCCTTTCTTGCCAGCCACGCTTTGGAGTACTTGGACGCGTGTGATGGAGCATTGTCCTGCATGAAAATCATGTTTTTCTTGAAGGATGCAGACTTCTTCCTGTACCACTGCTTGAAGAAGGTGTCTTCCAGAAACTGGCAGTAGGACTGGGAGTTGAGCTTGACTCCATCCTCAACCCGAAAAGGCCCCACAAGCTCATCTTTGATGATACCAGCCCAAACCAGTACTCCACCTCCACCTTGCTGGCGTCTGAGTCGGACTGGAGCTCTCTGCCCTTTACCAATCCAGCCACGGGCCCATCCATCTGGCCCATCAAGACTCACTCTCATTTCATCAGTCCATAAAACCTTAGAAAATCAACTAGTCTTGAGATATTTCTTGGCCCAGTCTTGACGTTTCAGCTTGTGTGCTCTTGTTCAGTGGTGGTTGACTTTCTGCCTTTCTTACCTTGGCCATGTCTCTGAGTATTGCACACCTTGTGCTTTTGGGCACTCAGTGATGTTGCAGCTCTGAAATATGGCCAAACTGGTGGCAAGTGGCATCTTGGCAGCTGCACGCTTGACTTTTCTCAGTTCACGGGCAGTTATTTTGCGCCTTGGTTTTTCCACACGCTTCTTGCGACCCTGTTGACTATTTTGAATGAAACGCTTGATTGTTCGATGATCACGCTTCAGAAGCTTGGCTATTTTAAGACTGCTGCATCCCTCTGCAATATATCTCACTATTTTTGACTTTTCTAAGCCTGTCAAGTCATTCTTTTGACCCATTTTGCCAAAGGAAAGGAAGTTGCCTAATAATTATGCACACCTGATATAGGGTGTTGATGTCATTAGACCACACCCCTTCTCATTACAGAGATGCACATCACCTAATATGCTTAATTGGTAGTAGGCTTTCCAGCCTATACAGCTAGGAGTAAGACAACATGCATAACGAGGATGTGGTCAAAATACTCATTTACCTAATAATTCTGCACTCCCTGTATAGTTGTAACACGGGGAGAGTTGTAACACTATCAATTCCCCGAATCATGGATAAGATATGAGTTACCTCTGGCTTCCTTTATGATCCCACATGGAGGTTTTCCAGTCTGTGTTGCTATGTTGTGTTGCTCCTAAACCAACCCATCACAGGAAACATTCTGCATTTTTACTTTCTCAAAAAAAAAACTCATCCTGTGTGATTTATACGCCTTTTGAAAAGTGGGGACCGCTGGCTGGACCCCACAATGTAGGAGATCTTAGGTTTTACTATCCTTATGGACACACACACACACACACACACACACACACACACACACACACACACACACACACACACACACACACACACACACACACACACACACACACACACACACACACATATATAAATGTGAACGTACAGACATGCACAAAGAAACGCACATGTGTGCATGCACAAACACACACAATATGCACATACACTCCCCATATTCACACATATTTTATTGTTGCAGCCATGGATTTACAATAAGACTGTTGCTGTGGCACATCACTTGGAGTACCCCTAGTTTTTGTGCATTTTGTCGACCTGTAACAACTTACCCCAGTATGTGTTACAACCCCAGTAGTGGGGTAGGTTGTAACAAAGGACCAGTTAGTATTTGTCATCATCTCACAAAGTCTGTGATATAGTTGGAGAAATTTAAATTAGAAAATTAGAAAATAGAAAATTAAAAGTTTCAGACATGTAGCAAAAAAAAAAAAAAAAAAAAAAAAAAAGGGTAGAAAAAAATGTTACAACCATACCCGGTCTCCCCTACCGAATGAACAAGCAGGGATCAAACATACAATACATTATACACTTAAACACACTATAAAAAATATAAAAAAGGAAAGAATAATTCAGCTGCTATTCCCCCACCCTCCCCCCAGACAACACTACAAATGGTTCAGTCCATTTAGTGGGCATGCTAATGCTATAAAAACCCGTTTGATCCAGGTGGACCGTTTGATGGGGCTTGAGATTAGAAAATCCTTATATGCAGACGGTGCTTTATAAAGGGGTAGAAATTAGTGATGCAAAGTCCAATTCATTTCCACACACCGGTTCTTTTCGGACAGTTCGGCTCAATGAACCGGCTCAAAAAGCCGATTCACAGGTTCCTGACGTCATCCTGCAATTATATCAATATGCATTTCTTTTATGCTTCATTATGCATTTCTCAGTGTCATGTTATATCAATGAAACATTCAAATAAATTAACCTGTCAATGCATATTGAAACAATCAAATAATCGAAGTTATGGTGCTTGTGTTCACAGAAAATTGCGCAACTACCGCACACATTAAAGGGATATGTGCTTATGTCTAAAGTATACCATAGAACGAGTAAACCAAATGTATCAACTCCTTGTTTATTGTCCTTATAAACTCATTGATTTAAAATATAATATGCACGCACAAAACCATAGTAAAAAAGAAAATTCATGTTTTAACACACACACACACCACACACACACACACACACACACACCACACACACACACACACACACACACACACACCACACACACACACACACACACACACACACACACACATATATAAATGTGAACGTACAGACATGCACAAAGAGGCGCACATGTGCATGCAAACACACACAATATGCACATACCTCCCCATATTCACATATTTTATTTTAATAAAATGTTGTTTAATACCAGTAGTCATAATGAGCATATTTCCAGTTTCAGACATGTAGCAAAAAAAAAAAAAAAAAAAAAAAAAGGAGTAGAAAAAAATGTACAACCATACCGGTCTCCCCTACCCGAATGAACAAGCAGGGATCAAACATACAATACATTATACACTTAAACACACTATAAAAAAATATAAAGGAAAGAATAATTCGCTGCTATTCCCCACCTCCCCAGACAACTTTTCTGATGGTTCAGTCATTTGGTAGGCATGCTAATGCTATAAAACCGTTTGATCCAGGTGGGCCGTTTGATGGGGCTTGAGATTTAGAAAATCATATACAGGCGGTGCTTTGCAAAAAACATTGACACTGAATCTGTTTTTTAAAGAGCACCTATCATGGAATTTTGAAATGTACCTTTCATGTAGTGTGTAACAGAGTGAACAAAAACATCCTGCAAAGTTTGAAATATGACACTGCACCGTATATAAAGTTATTGTCTTTCAAAAGTAAGAGTTGACTCTGAGTCATTTTTATGAATCGTTAGAAGACCGAAGCTTTTTCTCTGACTCTATGAGGTCAACTTGTCAAGTTATTTGAATACGATACGGGCACTTATTGCGCACGCCAGTGAAAACTAGAAAACATCATGAGACGAGACGCTGTGTTCTCAAGTGCGACTCAAAAGCAAACTTTTTTCATCTGAACATTTGAAGACTAAGTGGCTACAGTTCATATATACAACTGTACCACAGGAGTCCGAGCCTTGTGCTTTGGTCACGCCATTTTGAAGATGATTGCTTTACCAACTTAAATGCAATTAAACTTGGATTCGAGCCAGCTGATATTGAAGGAAGGTTCAGTTCCAAGTGTATTTGCATCAGCTTCCTCCTCCGTATCACTAACTGTAAGTGTTATTAATAATTGTTGCTTTTATGTTTTATGTAGCATGCTTAATAATTGTTTGGTTCGTTGTGTAAGCACCGTTTAGCTTCTAGGTCTTCAATGACAATTGTATTGAGATATGTGAATTCTTTGTTGTTGTTTTCTGAGTTTTCTTTAAGAATAGATTAGATAACGTAGATTAGATAAAGAATAGATAACGTAACATGGACACTTCATTATCCAGTGAAGACAAAAAGCATTTTTATTTATTTTTTGGTAAAAACTTTATGTTTATGCATCGAGTTAACGCTCCGTTGGCCTGAAGTGACGACTAACGTTATATTGATGCTTCCCATTGAGAAATATCCTGCTCCAGTCGTGGTGTTTGCCATTGAGTTTGTTGATCATTCGCATCTCCAGACGTTTCCCCTTCATATTCAGGCTCGAATTGATGGGGTAAAATTGATGCCATGTTTGTTCATACTCTTTATACGCGTTTAAACTTGTTAAACCGAAAACCATTTATGGTGATGGGTATTCCGTTTCCGAAAATATCTGCACAGACTATACCAATCACAACTGACTGGGTCATCGGACCAATCACAACTGACTGATCATCGGACCAATCGCAGATTATTAGCGTCACGTAAAGGCAGGGTTTTGAAAAGTGAATCACTAAACGAATCATTTGAGAATCGCTGTCAAAACAGGTAAAAATAAATGCATATTATAAGAAAACTAAAGTCTTTTTTGTCATTGCATGCATGCAAAACTGTTGTTGGGGACTTCTAAAACAATATTTGGAACATTTTAAATACCATAATAGGTGCTCTTTAAGTATTTGGATGAATTCAAAAATAACATTTGCAACACACATCCAACAGATAACAGATAAACGTGAGAGAGGAATTAATGTTTGGTGTTTGGCAGGTATAGATTGGGGTGCTGACCGGCAGTCTCTGAAAATAATTTACTGTGCACTCATAAAGTCTACAGCAGATTATGGGAGTATGATTTATGGAACAGCCTCAGCATCTCTGCTTGATACAGTACATAAAATTCAAAATCAAACATTAAAGGGGTCCTGTTATGCTTTTCCACTTTTTCAACTTTAGTGAGTGTGTAATGTTGCTGTTTGAGCGAGAAAGATCTGCAAGGTTACAAAGTCCACTCCAAAAGAAGAAATGTAAGAGAATTCACTGTCCAAGAACTACAACGAACGGCTTGTTTGGACTACAACACAATTTTTCCAGATCTTATGAAGTCACAATGATACTCATTTAAATAATTCCTGGCCACGGAAGACGCAAAAAAGGGGGAGGCCTGGTTGAGCTGTGCTAGAGAAGACAGTGTCGCTATGTCAAAGAGACGCTGTTTTTTCCACCCTGTTTCCAAAACATTCCTGGTGCCCTTGTTACTCCAGCCTTTTATAACAGATGGTTGGAGAGGGGAAGGGTCTTAGACAGTCGTTACAGAATGTCATAATCAAGGAGGAAGTATTTAGATTCAAAGTAGACTTGTCAGCCCTTGTTACTGCTTCACTGTTGCTGCTTTCCTGGGTACCAGAGGGCCCAGGTTTCATATTCCTTTATACGTTTCATAACCAACACTGCACTCCAGGTCTGAATATTAGCACTTCCCGGGGTGGCCCGGATCTTAGTTCAGGTGGGTTGCATGGGGATGCCGACGTGACACCCTCTGCCAGTAGATGTAACAACCGAAGCTTCCCATCCTACCTAGCGGTCGCCACAAGGAGGCACCTGGGCCGTGTCACTACACTCTCCCTGTTGTAAGCTTCCTTCCATTAACCATTCAGGATAGTATTGTCTCATCCTTCTTGCGGCTTCTATAGAGTCGTTGGATATGCGCGTACTGGGCTCTCCGACATTGTCTACAAGCCGTTCGTTGTAGTTCTTGGACAGTGAATTCTCTTACATTTCTTCTTTTGGAGTGGACTTTGTAACCTTGCAGATCTTTCTCGCTCAAACAGCAACATTACACACTCACTAAAGTTGAAAAAGTGGAAAAGCATAACAGGACCCCTTTAATGTTTGATTTTGAATTTTATGTACTGTATCAAGCAGAGATGCTGAGGCTGTTCCATAAATCATACTCCCATAATCTGCTGTAGAATTAGGAAACCTACGACTACATAGCTACGATAACTCTTTGTCCCATTTACCTACGCTGTTAAGGCAACCACTTGCTCTGGAAGAATTTTGCTGCATGGTCTTTTCGTGCTTCTCGCCCCTCAACCGTTGTCTTCCGGCTATCCAGAGTGCCCCTTATCAAGCTTTTCAGCCCATCCGCTTCCAGTCGTGGCTCTTGTAGGTAATTGGATCACTCTATTCTATGTCCCCTGTTGTTGGTGATTTCACTGGAACAATTACTGGGGGCTAGGCAACTAAATTATCTGTTCTTGGCTCTTCTGCGAGTCCACTGTTTGATGGTATCCAGTTTAGCTTTTGTAGTCTTTTTCAGATGTAGTGGTGGTTGTAACATGTCATGCTCTGGGTTGTTGTTGTTGTCTCTTCATTGTAGTCTTCTACAATGTGATGATTAGTCAAGTGGAGGTCTCGATCGTCGATCCAGTTGTTTTTGTGTTTTTCCAGTGTACTCGTGGATGGTTGATCTTGTACGGGGCTGCTTTGTATGGACTCCATGTTGTTGTTTTGCGGTTTCCATTTCAGCATCTGTAGTCTCTTCTTCAGAGCATTGACAGAGCAGTGTTCGAACTGGTCTCGGAGCAGTGTGAGAAGGTCTTTTTTTCATCATCCTGTCTCTCCATAGGGAGTTTGCACACATACATAAGTCACTGTCTTCATCCACTGTCCAGAATTTCCACTTCTCTTAAAGCATTTGGATTCGCAGTAGGTTGACTTCCATTGGGTGGCAATGATGTCTGTGCATACCAAGACTCCTCAGCGTTGGAAAGGCTCAGGGTGTGCCTTTTGTACTGCTTTATCCATAGCCAGAATGAAGAGCAAAGGAGAGAGCGGATCGCCCTGCTTAACTCCTAGTCAGCATTTAGTTGTTCTTGCTACTGTCTGTAAAACGGCATCCAAATAGAGTTGGCCTACAAAGTTCAGGAGAGGTGACGGTGCTCCTGCCTATTTCGCCGCCTATGCTCCCATGAGAAGAGTCATAGTTAAGGCCCTTTCACACCGGACGTGTAACGGAAAAGCGAAGCGGAAAATGTCTTCGAACATTCCAAAACATGGACACTTCATCATCCAGTGAAGACAAGCTTTTAATTTTCTTTAAAATACCGAAAAGAAGGTTTTGGGTGCACCCAGTCTTAAAACAAGAGAGTCTGAAGGGGAGTATTGTCACATGCCTGTCCTGTCTTGTGTGCACATGTGGGTTTTGTTAGTGTGGCCATGTGCCTCTGTCATTGTTAGATCCCACCCCCTTGTTATCTCGTTATTGGTTTAATTTGCCCCACCTGTGTTCCTCATTCCCTTGATTTCTCCCCTTTATAAGTTCCTGTGTGTTTGCAGTCCTTGTCGGATCGTTGTATTGTCTACGTCTCCCAGTTCCCCGTGATCGATGTTGGTTTGTGTGAGTTTATGTTTTGTTATTTCATATTATGTGTTTTTCCCCCTCGTGGGTTTTTGTTTTCAGTTTATGTTTGGTTTATAAATAAATCCCCTTTCTACTGCACTTGAGTCCTCGACCCTGTTACTCGTTTTATGTTACGTGACAAGTATGCTAATCTTGTACAGGAGCTAAAACTTTATCATGGCCGGTTCCGCACTTACTTTCAAATGTCCGTGTGACAATTTGAGGAGCTCCCCCAGAGACAATAGCACCGCATCTGACGAGACAAACCACACACTTCAGGAAACACATTCACTTTCCATAGTCGTGGACACAATTAGGATTAGAAAACCTAGAAAAATGTATATTGAAGCGGAAAAAATAAACATCGTTTTTTTCGCCGCAGCACATTCGCGTTTAATGTGGAAGCACTCATTACACAAACAGCTGATCAAAAAATAAAACCATAGTGCAAATTATTTGCGCGTCAAAACCACACCCAGTGTGAAAGGACCTTTACACTCCCGCCTTTTATCCAAGCTTTACTGCATTTCTTCACTTTGACATTCAGACTTCCCCCTTCACCTTTTTTGGTTAATATGTAAAATGATGTATAATTATGATGTTTACGAGGACTGAAATAGAATAAATATAATAAAATATAAAAAAAACTTTTGGGTTCCTAAGTTGATGTCATTTCGAGGGTGTAGTGGAGCGCAATTCACAACCACTGGAGGGAAAGTCAATGGTAAAGAAAATAACATGAAATCTGCGGTCAATTTTAAGCTAATATATTTTATGATGAGGACAGCATATCTAATCATTTAATAAAAAAATAAATTTAATAAAACTATTTAAATGGATATTCACATTCAATTTCAATTCATATTTATTTGTATGGCACTTTTCATAATACATATCGTTTCAAAGCAGCATTACAGTAAATGCATGTGTCTACATTACAATTTAGAGTGATCTGTGGTTATCAGAGGTGACCGTGTCCAAGTAATGGATTCCAGCAATGTACAAATACAAATCATGCAGCATTTTAGGCAGAAACAGCTCATTGAAGTAATTATTACAGGCTGTAAACATAAAGATTACAATATAACATTTACAACACAGAAAATATTGAAGGACAAATCATTTTGAATTTGTTTTTCTATTTTCTTTTTTTTCAAAAAAAAATTAGGGGCATGTAGCATAAACGTTTTAGTCGATTTTAAATGTAAAATGTAAAAACAGTAATTGTATGTTACTACAAAATGGTGACCTACTAGTAGTCAGAATAATCAGGGGTTTTTTTGTTTCATTTTTTTTTTGCCAAATATACACTACCACTCAAAAGTTTGTTCACCAAGGTTGTGAAATATGAATATATTGTTAATGGCTGTTTTCATGTGAATATATTTTACTGTAAGCTGTAATTTATTAAAACCTGATTTTTCATCATCACTCCTCCAGTCTTCAGTGGCACATGATCCTTCAGAAATCATCGTAACATGCTGAATTACTCAATAAACATTTCTGATTATTATCAGTGTTGAAAACAGTTTTACCAGAAAGGTTCGGAAGCCAGATGAATTGCAAAGAGTAACAAATTTATTGATAGCCCAGCAAGTATTATAATTAGAGTCTTTTGGCGTTGGCCCTGTCCTTAGCTTTCGTTTCGAGGGTACCAGACTCCAAATATCCTGCCTGAAGATGAAGGCAGGGGCGCAGCCGACCCCCGGGAGGTATAGGCGGGGACCATCCTGGTGGTGGTGGGGAGGTTGGAGGTCTGCATACTCAGACATGGTTAAGTGACCATCTTTTATACTCTGTGAATTAGGATGTGATTGGTTAGGACTAAATGTGACGCGTGTCATAACATTGAATTCATTTTTTTTTCAGGATTCTTTGATAAAAAGAAAGGTCAAATGACAGCATTAATTTGAAACTGAAAACTGAAACATAATAAATATACCTTTCGTCACTTTTGATCAATTTAATGCATCCTTGCATGTGTATACAGGTGTGCACAGGTGTGCGATGGCATTTTACACTGGCTTTGAACTCCAATCAGAATTTGGGGTCTGTTTTATTATCCCCATTTCTCAACATCATTGGAAGGTACAGCATGTGAATATGATGAAAACAAATGACAACAAACACCAGTCTTCCAGATCCACTGTGATGATGATGATGATGATAAATGATGAAGCGTACAGCCGTACACAGCATTCATGGGACGCTCTCTCTCTGGTTTTGACCCATGCCGCAGCTCTGCCGAGCCTTTGTGTGCGTCTCAGCATCATCAAAGCCCGGCGGCCCGTCCCAGAGCTGCACACACAGGCCCAGTCCGTGGGCTCCTGGCGCCAGGGCCGCCGGGACACAGAGATCTCCCAGCACCCGCTTGAAGGGTGTGAAATCAGCATGATTAATAATTACAATTATTTGCAAATGTGCCAGCTGCTCTCGCGCGGCGGATGCTTTTGATTTATGATGCTGTAAACGCCTCCAGCTATTGTGCTGTCCAGTGCTGGGGGACGTTTATGCTGAACCCACCGTTACAAAATATGATTTTATCTGCTTTCAGGGCTTTACCCTGTTCACATCCTCACACACACACGCACACACACACACACCTATTCTAGAGAGCCTTTCTCTCTAAACAAAAGCATCTCCTCGCTGCGGATAGGAGCAGCAATGCTATTGTGTGTGCTGTTGCTCAGAGGGAAACTTTGATTCAGGCAGTTTCATGTGGCTTCAAATGAATATGTATCAACACCCACTGACAATGTATGAATTATACTGTATAATTCATATCTGTACATTTTATCTAAGAGTAAGTAGGGTTAGGGTTAGGGATTTATAGGCTATATATGCAATTGTTTCCTAAGACTTCGTATATAGTGAATGCAAAGCCATATGAAAACTGTGACTCAAAAACAATCTTTGTTCTACACTATACGGCTCAAAACAAAATAAAATAAAATAATAAAAAATTTAAATAAATTTTATATATATATATATATATGTCCAATCAACAAACTGCATTGAGTTATAGAAGAACTTTAAAAAAATGTAGCATAAACGCACATTATTAAGTTGATTACTCAATATAATAAGTTGTACCAAATAATTTCTTCATAATTGAGTAGTGGCCCTGGATCCATTAATCTTTAATCATTAATTAATCATTAATCGATTTCCATTACAATTAACAGCTAGCATAGCACAAGCTAAATGCTGCTTATTTAACACAGCATTAAACTCTAGCAGGTCTTTCCCTTTACTAAAATCATAAAATAACACTTCATTTTAACATTAATTCTCTTTATCCAGTCCAATGCAAAGCATGCTGGGAACTAGAAATCAACTGCCCAAATTCAAAAGTTGTCAAGACAATTTCAATAAGTTAATACAACTTTTATTTGTTTATTTTTAAAAATCAATTAACAAAGTTAATCGCAGTCTAAATAACTTATATAAATAAGAACCATACATTTATTTATTTATATAACAATTTCTTTTGAGAGTGATAGCTGGAAAAAAATATATACTCAATATATACAGTAGTTATTAATTGTTTAGAAACTAGCTTGAATATACAATTGAAGTGTGTAATAAATGTCTAATAGGTTTCCACAAACTCTCCCGTCCGCCATTGGTCAGACGAACTGATAGCCCCACCCTAAACTCGCAGGCTAATGCTGTTGCATCAGTCGAATCAACCCTTGAATTATTATCGTTGTCTCTGCACATTAAGAGGAACTAGCAAAAGTATTTTTACATTAAAAAGTGACACTTCTAAATGTGGCCAGAGGAGAACTGGCACCCCGTCTGAGCCTGGATTCTCCCAAGGTTTATTTTTCTCCATTAGGTCTCCTGATGGGGTTTGGGTTTCCTTGCCACTGTCGCCTCTGGCTTAGCTTGCTCAGTTGGCAAAAAACTATTTTTCAAGTATATTTTAAAATAGATCTAATTATTAAACTAAATTAACCATATAGACCAAATTACTGATCTAATTACTGATCTAAAGCCCACATTGTCACTGTATGATAATCAAAATATATTCTGTTGCATTATTTTTCTGTTTAACACTGTGAAGCTGCTTTGAAACAATCTGCATTGTTAAAAGCGCTATATAAATAAGGTTGACTTCAGCTTTAAACTCTGTCCACAATGTTTGAAACATTTGAGCTGTTTACCTCCCATGCTCTTGACTGGCCTATAATATTAATCAAATGTTTGGACGGCGACTCAAAAGCAGCAATGGTTGGGTCTGACCGCTTGGCATCGTACCCAGAGCAAATCAGAGAGGGCTGGAAGCGGCCAAGCACACGCTGATGATGTGTCTATCAGCCCCATCACCATCCACCACATTAGCACACTCATTAATCACTATAAGAGCCATATCAGATCACTAGCACACAAAGTGAAGCTGACAGCGAGTGCCCGTAAACCTGTCCAAAGTCCTAATCTGATTACTGTCCGACCGGCATCTGCGCTGTAACGGGGGTTTGTCTTTTGACAGAATGAAGAAGACAGACTGTTCATGCGTAAAATACACACCTAAATCAGTATTTAGAAAGTTGTCACTCAGTTTGGGTTTTGATTTGATGACAATATTTAGTGGCATGTTTGAAATAATATTATGATCAATTGATCAGGCTGATTCTTTAAATAGAGAAGGTGTTTTTCCCTAGAAAACAACAACCATAGTTTAACAGGATATACCGTTTTATAATCCTATATTATTGTCTCTTTAATTACATATTTTCTATTATTTATTAATTATTAATTTATTATTGGCTTAAAGGCAATATGTGTTGACTTTCTAGCATGTTTAAACTACTTTAAAATCTTTACCACAACAAATTTTTCAATCATATTAGGAATGACAGCATGATATGCCTGAAATCAGAGATGTTAAAGGAAATTAAAGCCATTCGCCACATGTCTCGACCTTGTCTTTTAAATGACGTCTAATTGAGTGTACGTTTACATGACAACAGGGACTAAAACTGAAAAGTGTTTCCTTTGTGTTTTTCTCAGAGAGACGGCAACACTGTCAGAACGATCTTCATTCACACGCATCCACGAAAACCAGAAATGCTGTTTTATTCAATACAGTGACAGCGCAAAATAATATGCAATATCCTCCACATATACTCCAATAATATGCAATATCCTCCACATACACTCCAATAATATGCAATATCCTCCACATATACTCCAATAATATGTAATATCCTCCACATACACTCCATTAATATGCAATATCCTCCACATACACTCCAATAATATGCAATATCCTCCACATACACTCCATTAATATGCAATATCCTCCACATACACTCCATTAATATGCAATATCCTCCACATACACTCCAATAATATGCAATATCCTCCACATACACTCCATTAATATGCAATATCCTCCACATATACTCCAATAATATGTAATATCCTCCACATACACTCCATTAATATGCAATATCCTCCACATACACTCCATTAATATGCAATATCCTCCACATACACTCCATTAATATGCAATATCCTCCACATAAACTCCATTAATATGCAATATCCTCCACATATACTCCAATAATATGCAATATCCTCCACATATACTCCAATAATATGCAATATCCTCCACATATACTCCAATAATATGCAATATCCTCCACATATACTCCAATAATATGCAATATCCTCCACATACACTCCAATAATATGCAATATCCTCCACATATACTCCAATAATATGCAATATCCTCCACATGTGCTCCAATAATATGCAATATCCTCCACATAAACTCCATTAATATGCAATATCCTCCACATATACTCCATTAATATGCAATATCCTCCACATACACTCATTAATATGCAATATCCTCCACATAAACTCCAATAATATGCAATATCCTCCACATACACTCCAATAATATGCAATATCCTCCACATATACTCCAATAATATGCAATATCCTCCACATACACTCCATTAATATGCAATATCCTCCACATATACTCCAATAATATGCAATATCCTCCACATATACTCCAATAATATGCAATATCCTCCACATATACTCCAATAATATGCAATATCCTCCACATACACTCCAATAATATGCAATATCCTCCACATATACTCCAATAATATGCAATATCCTCCACATGTGCTCCAATAATATGCAATATCCTCCACATAAACTCCATTAATATGCAATATCCTCCACATATACTCCATTAATATGCAATATCCTCCACATACACTCCATTAATATGCAATATCCTCCACATAAACTCCAATAATATGCAATATCCTCCACATAAACTCCAATAATATGCAATATCCTCCACATATACTCCAATAATATGCAATATCCTCCACATACACTCCATTAATATGCAATATCCTCCACACACACTCCATTAATATGCAATATCCTCCACATACACTCCATTAATATGCAATATCCTCCACATAAACTCCATTAATATGCAATATCCTCCACATATACTCCAATAATATGCAATATCCTCCACATACTCCAATAATATGCAATATCCTCCACATATACTCCAATAATATGCAATATCCTCCACATATACTCCAATAATATGCAATATCCTCCACATATACTCCAATAATATGCAATATCCTCCACATATACTCCAATAATATGCAATATCCTCCACATATACTCCAATAATATGCAATATCCTCCACATAAACTCCATTAATATGCAATATCCTCCACATATACTCCAATAATATGCAATATCCTCCACATATACTCCAATAATATGCAATATCCTACACATACACTCCATTAATATGCAATATCCTCCACATACACTCCATTAATATGCAATATCCTCCACATATACTCCAATAATATGCAATATCCTCCACATATACTCCAATAATATGCAATATCCTCCACATCCAATAATATGCAATATCCTCCATATACACTCCATTAATATGCAATATCCTACACATACACTCCATTAATATGCAATATCCTCCACATACACTCCAATAATATGCAATATCCTCCATATACTCCATTAATATGCAATATCCTCCACATATACTTCAATAATATGCAATATCCTCCACATATACTCCAATAATATGCAATATCCTCCACATATACTCCAATAATATGCAATATCCTCCACATACACTCCATTAATATGCAATATCCTCCACATATACTCCAATAATATGCAATATCCTCCACATACACTCCATTAATATGCAATATCCTCCACATATACTCCAATAATATGCAATATCCTCCACATATACTCCAATAATATGCAATATCCTCCACATATACTCCAATAATATGCAATATCCTCCACATACACTCCAATAATATGCAATATCCTCCACATACACTACATTAATATGCAATATCCTCCACATATACTCCAATAATATGCAATATCCTCCACATACACTCCAATAATATGCAATATCCTCCACATATACTCCAATAATATGCAATATCCTCCACATACACTCCAATAATATGCAATATCCTCCACATATACTCCAATAATATGCAATATCCTCCACATACACTCCAATAATATGCAATATCCTCCACATATACTCCAATAATATGCAATATCCTCCACATATACTCCAATAATATGCAATATCCTCCACATACACTCCAATAATATGCAATATCCTCCACATACACTCCAATAATATGCAATATCCTCCACATACACTCCAATTAATATGCAATATCCTCCACATACACTCCATTAATATGCAATATCCTCCACATAAACTCCAATTAATATGCAATATCCTCCACATATACTCCAATAATATGCAATATCCTCCACATACACTCCAATAATATGCAATATCCTCCACATACACTCCATTAATATGCAATATCCTCCACATACACTCCATTAATATGCAATATCCTCCACATAAACTCCATTAATATGCAATATCCTCCACATATACTCCAATAATATGCAATATCCTCCACATATACTCCAATAATATGCAATATCCTCCACATATACTCAATAATATGCAATATCCTCCACATACACTCCATTAATATGCAATATCCTCCACATATACTCCATTAATATG
Source organism: Gobiocypris rarus (assembly GCA_023029165.1). Lineage (NCBI taxonomy): Eukaryota > Metazoa > Chordata > Actinopteri > Cypriniformes > Gobionidae > Gobiocypris > Gobiocypris rarus. Next base: position 3,741,298 of record CM040927.1, read on the forward strand.
CAATATCCTCCACATAAACTCCATTAATATGCAATATCCTCCACATAAACTCCATTAATATGCAATATCCTCCACATATACTCCAATAATATGCAATATCCTCCACATATACTCCAATAATATGCAATATCCTCCACATAAACTCCATTAATATGCAATATCCTCCACATATACTCCAATAATATGCAATATCCTCCACATACACTCCATTAATATGCAATATCCTCCACATATACTCCATTAATATGCAATATCCTCCACATATACTCCATTAATATGCAATATCCTCCACATACACTCCATTAATATGCAATATCCTCCACATATACTCCAATAATATGCAATATCCTCCACATATACTCCAATAATATGCAATATCCTCCACATATACTCCAATAATATGCAATATCCTCCACATATACTCCAATAATATGCAATATCCTCCACATATACTCCAATAATATGCAATATCCTCCACATATACTCCAATAATATGCAATATCCTCCACATATACTCCAATAATATGCAATATCCTCCACATAAACTCCATTAATATGCAATATCCTCCACATATACTCCAATAATATGCAATATCCTCCACATATACTCCAATAATATGCAATATCCTACACATACACTCCAATAATATGCAATATCCTCCACATACACTCCATTAATATGCAATATCTCCACATATACTCCAATAATATGCAATATCCTCCACATATACTCCAATAATATGCAATATCCTTCACATATACTCCAATAATATGCAATATCCTCCACATACACTCCAATAATATGCAATATCCTCCACATACACTCCAATAATATGCAATATCCTCCACATACACTCCATTAATATGCAATATCCTCCACATACACTCCATTAATATGCAATATCCTCCACATAAACTCAATAATATGCAATATCCTCCACATACACTCCAATAATATGCAATATCCTCCACATACACTCCATTAATATGCAATATCCTCCACATACACTCCATTAATATGCAATATCCTCCACATAAACTCCATTAATATGCAATATCCTCCACATATACTCCAATAATATGCAATATCCTCCACATATACTCCAATAATATGCAATATCCTCCACATATACTCCAATAATATGCAATATCCTCCACATATACTCCAATAATATGCAATATCCTCCACATACACTCCATTAATATGCAATATCCTCCACATACACTCCATTAATATGCAATATCCTCCACATATACTCCAATAATATGCAATATCCTCCACATACACTCCAATAATATGCAATATCCTCCACATACACTCCAATAATATGCAATATCCTCCACATATCCATTAATATGCAATATCCTCCACATACACTCCATTAATATGCAATATCCTCCACATAAACTCCAATAATATGCAATATCCTCCACATACACTCCAATTAATATGCAATATCCTCCACATACACTCCATTAATATGCAATATCCTCCACATACACTCCATTAATATGCAATATCCTCCACATAAACTCCATTAATATGCAATATCCTCCACATATACTCCAATAATATGCAATATCCTCCACATATACTCCAATAATATGCAATATCCTCCACATATACTCCAATAATATGCAATATCCTCCACATATACTCCAATAATATGCAATATCCTCCACATACACTCCATTAATATGCAATATCCTCCACATACACTCCATTAATATGCAATATCCTCCACATACACTCCATTAATATGCAATATCCTCCACATAAACTCCATTAATATGCAATATCCTCCACATATACTCCAATAATATGCAATATCCTCCACATAATAATATGCAATATCCTCCACATATACTCCAATAATATGCAATATCCTCCACATATACTCCAATAATATGCAATATCCTCCACATATACTCCATTAATATGCAATATCCTCCACATATACTCAATAATATGCAATATCCTCCACATATACTCCAATAATATGCAATATCCTCCACATATACTCCAATAATATGCAATATCCACATATACTCCAATAATATGCAATATCCTCCACATATACTCCAATAATATGCAATATCCTACACATACACTCCAATAATATGCAATATCCTCCACATACACTCCAATAATATGCAATATCCTCCACATATACTCCAATAATATGCAATATCCTCCACATATACTCCAATAATATGCAATATCCTCCACATATACTCCAATAATATGCAATATCCTCCACATACACTCCAATAATATGCAATATCCTCCACATATACTCCAATAATATGCAATATCCTCCACATATACTCCAATAATATGCAATATCCTCCACATATACTCCAATAATATGCAATATCCTCCACATATACTCCAATAATATGCAATATCCTCCACATATACTCCAATAATATGCAATATCCTCCACATATACTCAATAAGCAATATCCTCCACATATACTCCAATAAGCAATATCCTCCACATATACTCCAATAATATGCAATATCCTCCACATATACTCCAATAATATGCAATATCCTCCACATATACTCCATTAATATGCAATATCCTCCACATATACTCCAATAAGCAATATCCTCCACATATACTCCAATAAGCAATATCCTCCACATATACTCCAATAAGCAATATCCTCCACATATACTCCAATAAGCAATATCCTCCACATATACTCCAATAATATGCAATATCCTCCACATACACTCCAATAATATGCAATATCCTCCACATATACTCCAATAATATGCAATATCCTCCACATACACTCCAATAATATGCAATATCCTCCACATATACTCCATTAATAAGCAATATCCTCCACATATACTCCAATAAGCAATATCCTCCACATATACTCCAATAATATGCAATATCCTCCACATGTGCTCCAATAATATGCAATATCACTGGACTCTAGAGCAGTGGAGACGTGTTCTCTGGAGTGACCGATCACGCTGGAGTCTGGCAATCCCATGGACGAGTCTTGGTTTGGTGGTTGCCAGGAGAACAGGACTTGCCTGACAGCATTGTGCCAAGTGTAAAGTTTGGTGGAGGGTGGGTTATGGGGTGGGGTTGTTTGTCAGGGGTTGGGCTTGGTCCCTTCGTTCTAGTGAAAGGAACTCGTAATGCTACAGCATACCAAGACATTTTGGACAATTTCATGTTCCCAACTTTGTGGGAACAGTTTGGGGACCGAGCCTTCCTGTTCCAACATGACTGCGCTCCAGTGCACAAAGCGTCGGTCCATAAAGACATGGATGAGTGAGTTTGGTGTGGAGGAACTTGACTGGCCTGCACAGAGTCCTGACCTCATCCCGATAGAACACCTTTGGGATGAATTAGAGCGGAGACTGCGAGCCAGGCCTTCTCGTCCAACATCAGTGCCTGACCTCACAAATGCCCTTATAGAGGAATGGTCAAAAACTCCCATAAACACACTCCTCAACCTTGTGGAAAGCCTTCCCAGAAGAGCTGAAGCTGTTATAGCTGCAAAGGGTGGGCCAACTCCATATTAAACCCTACGGATTAAGAATGGGAGTTCATGTGCATGTAAAATCAGTTGTCTCAAAACTTTTGGCAATATATTGTATTTCACTTAGGACAACAGTCGTATCTTCATTGATGCTTTCTGAGAATTGTATACTCTTGGTTAAAACAAAACCAACCAAATCTCAACTTTTGAACTTGTGAGTCACTGCGGCTGTGATTTATGTGATAGACTATACAGTACACTATACAGTAGCCTAAATACAATATAGCTAGATCTAAAAACCAGAGGATCACTCGTAACAATCATTTCACCTCTCACTAAGGGTACGTTTACACACCAATGATGTACTAAAAACGCTGTATTATGCATGCCAGGCCACCAGTTAGAAACGTCAAATAATATTGATATACACCATTAAAGATGCAGTGTGTGAATTTTAGCATCATTTAGTGGTGAGGTTGTGAACTGCAATACCCCAATGCTCACCCATCCCTTTCTAAGCACATAGAGAAGCTACGGTGGCCGACACAGGACAAACATGCCGTCGTCTGAGACAGCAGAGAGTAGCTAGCGCTCTGTAGAGAAGTTTGTCCGTTCAGGGCTACTGTAGAAACATGACGGCACATAATGGCAGCTTTACTGTAAGGGAACCCATGGTGTGTGTAGATAGAAATGCCTCATTCTAAGATAATAAAAACATAACGGTTCATTATGTAAAGTATTTATACACCACTGAAAACATAGTTATGTATATTATATTGCATTTCTGTCGATGGATCCTCATAAATACTACACACTGCACCTTTAATAAATTATTTAGAAGTGTTTTTCATTAATGTTAACAAATGGAATCTTGTTGTCATGGTTATGCTCTGTTAAGTTTGATTTTCATGGACTCTTAGTTTGTCTTTCATTAGTTGTCATAGACATACATTGCAGTTTTTGTTTAATAAATTTGGTTGTTATTTAAACCGTTTTGGGACTCTTTATCATCATCATTGGACTAAAATGTTACCCTTGTAAAGTGTTACTGACAAGATGTTTTGATCAATCAAGATGATCTATTATAGTATAAACAAATTATAATTAAATACACATTATATATTTTTTAAAAATTCCCATTTAACACAGTTAAACGAGTTACATTTTTCATATAAAACTGTAAAATCTCCCATTCATGAATGAGTCCCATGAGTCTGAGCCACACATGAATCAAAGACCAACAGAGCATCATGTGGCTTGCTTTTCTTGACTCTACAGAAGAGAAATCCAGGTGAGCAACATCTCGAAGCAGAGGTTTTTCTCCAAACAGACAGAATGAGTGCAGATGCTCGCGATCAGCCGGGCCGGGCCGTGACAGCTGATACTGACGGGAGCCGGCGCTCGGATGGCTCTTAAGAGCTGGCCGGCGCGTGCCGCTGAAGGGAAGCTGCCACTCACCATCAGACACCTGCAGGCGGCCCTGTTCTACCTGACATCCCTCTGCAGATGGGCCGGTCCCTCAGGTGGAGGCGGCCAAACACTCGCCATTAATCATTGCATAAACCCTGCCCAGAGGGAGAACCCGAGGTTAGCCATCATTTGGAGCTAAATTGAGTGAAAAATAGCTCTGGCAATGGGACGACTGTGTCACCGTCCCCTGAGGACCCCCGCCAAGTGTGAAAACAGCTCTATCCAAGCAGCTAAGTAATCTGTCAGTTAGTTAAAGACATCATAATTCATTTAGCCTAATAAAGCCAAGAGTGATCACAGACGTGTCTGTTTGCTCGTGGATTTTGCTGCATTTATCTTTATTTTCCTACATGCCCTTTGACAGAACTCTTCCTCGGATGCTTAATCTCAAATGATATATGACTTTCCATCTAAAGGATTATGTATGTAAACAACTGGCCTGGTGACAAGAAAGCAAAATAATATTTGCTTACACTTTAATTCAAGGTGCAATTAAGTACTGAGTAATATTAATTACGATTAGGATGAGGTTTGGTTGCATGCAATTGTGCATAGTTTTTAGCTATTCCTATAGAAACTATATGTAACAAGGACACTGTGAAATAAAGTGCAACATTTTCTTAAATTAATGCACAACAACATAACCTTTTAAGGTTAAAATGTGCATAAAAGTAGGGTGTACATGGTAATAAATTCACTTATATATATATATATATTTAACCATTATTAATCACATTTAGTTCATTTTAAATGTTAATGTTCAAATAAAAATGTTCCATGTAGTCTCACAAATTATCTTTTAATAGTTTTTATGTGTAATATGCATGTTCTGCCGTATGGAATGGTATACTGCAATAAAAGATAGTTTTGCAAGCATTTTGTTGATTCTTGTAAAATTACAGCATGTCTGCAAGTCTGATATGGGTTTTATGAAGTAACAGTTAAAATGATTAACATTGAGTCACTGAGCAAAATAGTTAGTATATAGCCTATATTTCTCCAAAGTGTATTTCTGCTAAATCATCAAGTTTTGAGTCACCAAGCAACACACAAACGAATGCTCTGTTTCCACCTGTAAGATGCGTTCTGCTCGATCGGACGCTAAACACAGGTGTAAACAGGGTCTAAAACGCTTCGAGCTTGTCCACTTTCGACCATTTCCAGTGGAAAACAAATTCGACTGGATTGCTTTCGTAGTGTAAACGCTCATGTGGTCAAATGTGCTGGAACAGCCTCTAAAAGACTCCTCCTACTGACCTAACGCGTGAACATTATGGGAAGCGCGCTAGCCAGACGGGCGTTTAAACTTTGACGGCTGGAGACCCAAGTTTGGTTTGAAGAGGAAAAACGCACCAAGCACAATGTTCTCACACCATTCCTGATTTCTAACACACACTCACACCGTTCGGCTGGTCTTGTGTCTGTCAGAGCAGAAAGTAAAGCTGATGCTCTGGTTGCAAGTGGACCAAAGAGACGGATTAAAACACCATGTGTAATCGGGAATGTGTCTTCCTCGTCCACTTGTGATCCGATCGACCAAAACCCATCTTAATACCAGGTGTAAACGAGGGCTGAGAGTCAGACTGCAGCAGACTGTATGAGTGGAGAGTCTAGAGCACTCTCTCTATTAGCAGGGGTCTCCAACCTTTTTTCATTTGAGAGCTACTTTTTAAAAATGAAAGTCACAGAGAGCTACTCATGTTATATAATACTTAAAACTCTTAAATACTGCATCATAATTCTCATATTAACAACTATCCAAACTGTTTTACACCTGAAAGAGATTAGTAGTAGTTCCAGTAGTCGGTACCAATACCATAAAAATGTTACGGTACTCTGTACCAATTTTGGCACCACAGCAAAATGTTTTTTTATTTTATGTAAATAATTGTATGTTTTTAAATGTTTATTATTTATGATGATAATCATAAGTAAATAATACATAAACATTTAAAGGCTGTATGCTGTTTAAAAGTAAACATTGTTTATAAATAAAAGATCAAGTGAAAAATAATCAACCATTAATAATTATATAATTAGTATTATTTATTTCATAATTATTATTAGTGGAGACATATTATTATTACATAGAGACGTAGCTAAATCTACTGTACAGCAGTAGCCTAATATATTCTGTCAATTTCTTCACATTAAAATTGACTCTTCTCTTTAGTGATTCTGCTTAACAGCAGGTGTTCATCACTAATGGCCAAACATTGCTCAATGAATCACTTAAAGGTGCACTATGCAGGATTTTTTCAGTCAAATATCCAAAAACCACCAGGCCAGTGTTATATATTTTGTTCAGTTGAGTTCCTACAATGTCCCAAATGTTCCCAACTATTTGTAAATTGTGAGAAAATTTCTATTTTTACCAATGAACCGGGAGGTGTGAGGGAGTCGCCTGTCAGTGACATCATATCTGCGTTACCCTCGTTTCCGGTTTTATTTTGCAGAAAAGCTTTACTCTCACTGGAGTGTGAACAAGTGTCACAGCAGCTGCAGAGCGAACGCACAGCGTAACGTCATATCATTTTAAACACACTTAAATATATCTAATATAATAAACAGAGCTGTGTTACCTCATACTCATGACCGGGAAAGCGGAGATTGCGCCGGCGAGTGTGTCCTGTCATAATAAAAGTCCCATTGCTCACGAGAACTGTGTTTTGTGTAACAATCTCTCCAGCAGCCTCGCTCAGCTCCCACATCACTCACCCCTGCTCTGCTTCACACTACAGTAACGTTAATAATCACATCCATGAACATGATTTCTGCCCGAGTCCTGTCCCGATTCTTGCCTTTGTTTTGAACAGGCGCCCTCTAGCGGACGGAAAAGTTGCATAGTGTACCTTTAATTAACTGTTTCAGTGTTACTTTTAACACACTTAAGTGTGGACTCAAATAAACTCTGAGGAGTGTTAAGTTAAAAACCTATAAGGGGTTTTGTGTAATATCAATCAAGCTCACTGCAGTGTGAACAAGTGTCTCATAGTAGCGCCGGGCGAACGCACAGAGTCACATTATAACTTAACTTTTAACACACTCATATGTGTGTAATATGATAAACAGCGCTGCATAACCACACATACACATGAGCAGAAGAAGAGGAAGTGCTCGTCTGACAGAATAAAATCTCCGCCAAATCAAGACGTCAAGACATGCCTGTTTTGAATGAGCGACGAAAAATAATATATTGTGCCTTTAAAGGTGTTTTCTGTAATATTTGATTAAAAATTTTAATTAAAAAAAAAGTAAGCTAAGACAAACTAAAAAAGTTTGTCTTAACTTTCTAAAAAAGACAAACTAAATTACTAAAATTTAAACTAAATGTAATTTTTTATTATTAATACTTTGAATGCTTTTTTTAAATATAATACTTTTAAAATAATACTAGGCAACACTTTATTTTGATGGTCCACATTAGACATTCTGTTGACCATGAGTAATTTTTCAACTAACTCTACTAACCCGATTAGTCTACTAACACTCACACGTGTCTTCATTACACTTTACATGTAGCTACAATAGAAATTACTATAAATTGTGCATAATTACATGCAACTAACCCTAAAACAAACCCTAATCCTAAATGTAGTTGATTAATATTACTCTGTACTTACATGTATAAGTACACTGTAACACAGATACCTTACAATAAAGTGTAACCAAATACTCTAATGAGAGTTGACTGTTGCAAAGCAATGAGTAGATTGTCTAAAGTGTGGACCATTGAAATAAACAAAACATAATTCATAAAATAAAGAAACAGAATGTTGCTATGCAAGTAACATCCACTAAATGTACCACGAACTGCATCACAAGGTTAAGGATCCAAATGCAGCCAAAATCATAATCCAAATAACATCTCGCAGTTATAGATTCCGATGAGTATAACATGACTCAAGCCGATGTTGATGGCTTGAATTGAGTTGAAGTAGGCCTTTACTGTAAGTATGTCAGTTTCTATTCTCTGTCTTCTTCTTTGGTGTTTCCAAACGCTCTAAAGAGGCTGTCATGATTCCGCCCGCTGTCACCTTCACGCGCTCCTCAGGGGAACTGAGCCCAGGCTGTTCTCCATGCAAGCGGATTAGGGGAAGCAGGAGCGGAGCTGTCTGGAAACATGATTTATGACTGTGGGGACTGGGCCGCTCAATGGCAGAGCCGGCTGTATTGACACTTTAGTTATTGTCAACAGTGACAACACCATGAGCCCCGGGGCAAGTTCTACCAACCCTTTACAATCTCCAACATCAGTGCCACTGAATAACCATTCAGATCCTCTGACAGAGACCCTGTAAACATTAACATATGTAAACTATGTACACATTAACATAAACTGTTTAACCGTTTGTTTGTTTTTGATTTGCTGTTAATTATTAATCGGAAAGATAAAGAAAGTCTCTATCTATCTATCTATCTATCTATCTATCTATCTATCTATCTATCTATCTGTCTGTCTGTCTGTCTGTCTGTCTGTCTATCTATCTATCTGTCTGTCTATCTATCTGTCTGTCTGTCTATCTATCTATCTATCTATCTATCTATCTATCTATCTATCTATCTATCTATCTATCTATCTATCTATCTATCTATCTATCTATCATCTATCTATCTGTCTATCTATCTATCTATCTATCTATCTATCTATCTATCTATCTATCTATCTATCTATCTATCTATCTATCTATCTATCTATCTGTCTATCTATCTATCTATCTATCTATCTATCTATCTATCTATCTATCTATCTATCTATCTATCTATCTATCATCTATCTATCTGTCTATCTATCTATCTATCTATCTATCTATCTATCTATCTATCTATCTATCTATCTATCTATCTATCGTTCTATCTATCTGTCTCTCTGTCTGTCTGTCTGCCTGTCTGTCTGTTATCTATCTATCTATCTATCTATCTATCTATCGTTCTATCTATCTGTCTCTCTGTCTGCCTGTCTGTCTGTTATCTATCTATCTATCTATCTATCTATCTATCTATCTATCTATCTATCTATCTATCTATCTATCGTTCTATCTATCGTTCTATCTATCGTTCTATCAATCTATCTGTCTCTCTGTCTGTCTGTTATCTATCTATCTATCATTTATCTATCTATCTATCTATCTATCTATCTATCTATCTATCTATCTATCTATCTATCTATCTATCTATCTATCTATCTATCTATCTATCTATCTATCTATCTATCTGTCTGTCTGTCTGTCTGTCTGTCTGTCTGTCTGTCTGGCATGTCCAGTCTGTCAGTCTGTCAGTCTGTCCAGTCTGTCTGTCTGTCTGTCTGTCAGTCTGTCTGTCAGTCTGTCCAGTCTGTCACCTCTGTCTGTCTGTCTGTCTGTCTGTCTGTCTGTCTGTCTATCTATTTCCTATCTATCTATCTATCTATCTATATATATCCTATCTATCTATCAAACCTATCTGTCCTATACGTCCCTATCGTCTATCTATCTATTCCTCCTATCCTATTATCCATCTATCTGTCTGTCTGTCCTCTCATATCTATCTATCTCTATCTGTCTGTCTGTCTGTCTACATGTCTGTCTGTCTGTCTGTCTGTCAGTCTGCTCTCTGTCTCTACCTGTCATCTGTCTGTCCTATCCTATCACTCCTATCCCATCTATCTATCTATATATCTATCTATCTATCTGCTCCCGTCTATCTGTCTGCTCCGTCTATCTATCCTATCCCTATCCTATCTATCCTATCTATCACCATACTGTCTGTCTGTCTGTCTGTCTGTCCCTGTCCCTGTCTGTTCTATCTGTCTATCTGTCTGTCCTACTTTGTCTGTCTGTCTGTCTGTCTCTGTCCTGTCTGTCTGTCTGTCTCTGTCTGTCTGTCTGTCTGTCAGTCTGTCTGTCTGTCTGTCTGTCTGTCTGTCTGTCTGTCTGTCTGTCTGTCTGTCTGTCTATCTATCTATCTATCTATCTATCTATCTATCTATCTATCTATCTATCTATCTATCACAGAAACAGTTTATCTCCCACAGGTTATACCTTGTTTCAACATAATTACTTAATAGTTACAGTGTAATTACACAAGCAAGCACTGAGTAAAATGAATGAACAACATATACTTGCTATCTATTTATGGTTATAATTAGGCATAATTTACTGTTATGGTAAATATACATGTAGCGTGTAACAAGGACACTTTAAATGAAACCGTTACCGATGTCTCTTCATAGCTCTGAGGCTTCAGAACGCTGGATTAAAGCGCTAGCTAACATGAGACGTGGGTTAGGGCCGTTGTTTCTGTGGCGTTTATTATGTGTCAGTCTGATTCTATTTGAGCACTTAGTGACAATAGAAGGTCACCGTTTCCCCCTCTGATCTCAGAGCTTCTATTGTGGCTGCGGGTGTAATTAATAGGCTGTGGAAGATGAGCGTGGCCTTTGTTTGTGTTCTGTGGGTTTGTTCTCACTCCCCCATAGTCAAGGGCACAACATGGGTGCTCATCTATCAAACGGGGCATTCCTTTACCTGCCCGCCTTTGATGGCCATCTAAAGACAGCTCACGAGTCAATTTATCAGCCGTGGCATGAGCTGACCCCACCTTGCTGAGTTGTAGTAAGCCTACAACCCCGCCAATCGTCTTGCGGAATAATTATTAATCCGGCCGGACTGTGCTCTGGCTTTATGGTTATGTGAGGTCATTTTGATGAGGTCACTCACAGGGGACACAGTGGGAATGGGATAAACTTCTCAGTTTCAGGCAAAAGACGGAGGATTCGGGACTGTCTGCGGTGTGAAAAATAAAACAAGTTCACTTTGATCCCACCAGTGGCCGTCCTACAATATGGTCAGAGTGCGCTTTTCAAAATCAAAGCCACCTAGTCTAAAGAATGACGCAGGACAGTGAACAGAAACGATTGACACGTCATTGCATTTGGGTCGATAATCCACTTTAGACAACTTTGCAACTAAATGTCAGCTAACTCTCAGAGTATTAGTAGACTATTAGACTATTAGGGTTAGCAGAAGAAGTTGACATAAAGTGTCTGTTGGGGAGCATCACAATAAACAGATATTAAGCAGACAATCTACTAATACTCTAATGACAGATATGATTTTTTGATTAATAGAAACGTGCATTTATTTGCAATAGGAATATTTTGTTAGATTATAAATGTCTTTTACGTCATTGTCGTTCAATCTAATGCCTCCTTGCTGAATAAACAGATTCATTTATTTTAAAAAAATCGAATTGCACTAAATTATTTTCAAGATTTACGTTTTTCAATTAGTAAAAATACATTAAATAATCCTTACATATTATTCATATTACGAATTAAGAATTTTAAATATGCTTAGATTTAAGTTATTATTATTATAAAATTGTATTGTATATTATTTTATAAAAAAAAATTAAGATTTATACTTTTATATTAAGAATTTTAAATTAATTTATTAGTAAAAAAATCACTAATAATTAATTAAAAATTCTTAATTTATATAAATAATATGTAAATAATCTGATGCAATTTCCTATTAATTAAAATGCGTAAATCTTAAAAAAGGGCTATTATAACTAAAATAACAAAATTATTTTAGTTTGCAATGAGCTTAACATTAGTTAATTACTTTAGTTGACACAAACTTACAATGAAATTACTTCTAAAGCATTTATTAATCTTAATGTTAATTTCAACATTTACTAATACATTATTAAAAAACTTGCATCTGTTAATATTATTTAATGGACCTGAGCTGACATGAACTAATAATGACCAGCTGTATTTTTATAACAGCTAACACTTTATTTTACACTGTCCTTGTTACACGTTACATGTAGTAATATGCATAATTACATGCAACTAACCCTCAACCAAATCCTACCCTAACCCTAGTAAGTAGATGTAGTTAATTATTATTACTCAGTGTTTATATTTACACTATAACAATAACACCTCAAATTAATAAAAAAGTGTAACCAGCTAGCATTACCAGATGAATAAACACTGTAACAAATCATCATCAGTTAACGTCACTAGGATCTTATAGTGTAAAGTGTTACTAATGACATTAATCTTTGTGTCACTGTACTCACACTTAAAGAATACATCCTGAAGCTCTGCTCTACTTGTGTAAGGAGCACCGGAGCAACACAACCTGGGAACGGACGGATGAAGTGCGCACATGCCCCTCATAAACGCTCTATCGCTGAAAAACAAGCCAATTTATGCTGCTTCTCATTGTGATCTGAAGGGGCTTTGTCTGCCACTTCACAAGGCATATTCTAAAGATGTTTAGGCTCTGGAGGGCATAAATCAGGACCTGGTCTTTGCCGTCTCTTTAAGAGCCCGCTCTATATCATATTCGCTGAGGGCCCGGGGCCACTGAATGGTCAGTCTGCGCGGCCGACACTAGCGGGTGGTCTGCCACATAAGGGTTAAATATGGTTCAATCCACAGAGCTCTCAAAGCCAGCTGTTGTTAAAAAAGTAAGTTATGTTGGCTCTACATCTCATCTTGCAGTCAAAAAATGACAAGTGGCAAGGGAACGCATTGCTGTCCTGAAATTGAACTTCATGCATGAGTGCGAAATGTCACCATCTCTCTGTTTCTGCCAAATTTATTGAGCACCTTTCCAGTCAATGTAGCCTTTAAAAGTGCTAGATTTTAATAATGATGTCTCATAGAGGTATCTCATAAACATCACACTTCTGAGCTTCACTGTGTTAACATGAGTTGACTACATGAACAACACTGCTAACACTTTATAATAAATATACACTTTATTTTAGTTGCACACGTTACATAGTAATTACTATAAATGATGCTTACTTACATGCAACTAACCCCAATCACACCCTAACCCTATAGTAAGTAGTTTATTATTACTCAGTACTTAAAAGTATAATTACAATGTAACAATGACACCTTAAAAGTAAGTGTAACATTAAGTGCTTAACACAAATCCTTTGCAAACTATTAGAGTTAATCCGTAGTTTTTTTTATTTTATCTCTATATTGTTAATATAATAAAAGGCAATAATCAAATAGTGTTTTTCATTCATTGTCCCCTTAAAATTATTATTGTTTAATTAGCTCATTTTCAGGTGTCTTTGTTACAGTGTAATTACTATATGTGTGTAACAAGGACACTGTAAAATAAAGCGTTGCCAATTAGTTAGATAATGTTTTTATGCTTTGTTAACAAGTTATTAACCATATAAGTAATGTATAGTATTTTAAACCAGTAGTGAAGGAGTTGTAATTATGTCACAGATCATCAGAAAATGTGACTACATTTTATTTTTACAGTGTAATTATTTATTTAAGTAGCTACTGAGTAATATTAAGTAACTACATGCACTATAGGCTTAGGATTTGGTAAAGATAAGTTGCATGTAGTTATGCACAATTTACTGTTATTACTATGGTAATACTGTAAAACATGGACACTGTAAAATAGAGTGTGATTAAGTGTCTAAATTATTTGCATTCATTAAAATAATAGGTTTCCATGTTTAATGGGGACTTTCCATTGACATAATATATATATATATATATATATACATACACACACATAAGGTTGGATGAAGCTTGAACGCTAAAAAAATAAAAATGTATTATGTCAACTTTAGACGTTCTATAAGTAACGTTGCAACTACATGTCAACTGGCAGCCATTAGTTTAGTTTATCTGTAAAAAAATAAAAATAACATGATAAAAGTATCCGTCTTTGTATGGTAATCTGTCTGTTAAACTCACAACGAGTGTAATGTTCGTGTAATATTAGAGTTGTGTCATGTGTGATGGAATGCAATTGAACAGTGGATTGTTGTATGTTTGACCAGTTCTCTAGACAAATTTCTCCTAAGGGAGATAATATACTGGATAATATTAATAAGAGTATTAGTAGACTGTCTGCTTAATATCTTCTCACTCTTTATTTTGATGCTCCTCAACAGACATGCACTGACTATATGTAACTTTATGTCAATTTATTCAACTATCCCTAACCTAACAGTCTACTAATACTCTACTGTTAATGTAGGGCGGGGCTTGATTTTGTCTGTGGGGGATTGATTGGATGGTTGTGGTTTGCTATTGGTGGATCTCCTGTGAGTGACAGGTTGCCCCGCCCTCGTCATCAGAGAAGAGATGCTGCAAGAGGGAGGAGGAGAAGTTGTTCGGATTCAAGATTATGAGGGAACATTAATTAAAAAATAAAATAATGATGTGCACGGGTTAATCATTTATAATAAACACTGCATATTCCATAACTTTGAGTGACTTTGAGTGTAAGTGTAATAAATGAACAACCTAGACTAATAAATGCTGTAACAATTATCAGTGCATGCTATCCAATGCATGTTAACAAGTTGAACCTTATTGAGAAGCGTCACTGTTTTCCGCATCTCTCCATGCGTGTGCAGGGGGCTGTGTGAAATCAGTGGTCAACAGGCAGTTTCCCTCCGAAGCACTGCTTCTATTGTCAAACAGCCAGCGAGAGCACCGACCCCATTGATCACCCTGACAAAGTGTCTAATGGCTGTTCCCACACAGACAAGATACACATCGAGCAGGTATATCGCCATGGCTACAGAGCAGCACTCGAGCCTGTCGGGGGGGAAAGCTGCGTGGGGAGACGCCAAAGGCCGCCACTCACCTTTGACATGGCCTCATGAATGCCAGTTTGTTTTCCGATTGCTACGGTTCATCTTCACGTGGAGGCGGACAAACAGTGGTAAACAGGCAGCTAGCGGTTCAAAGCCAGAACAGAAAGGCAGGGTCCCCACTTCAGCTGTGTTCACATGAGAATCAATCTGTTTTGAGTCTTTGAAGAGCGGAGAGCATAAAGGAATAACAGGGGTCTGCTCTGAAAGGAAAACAAGAAATGAGGTTGAAAGAAACTCTTGCCTTGGCTAGTGTATCTCTCCATTTGGATGCTAACCAATCAACGCTCTTAACAATAAATGATCGGGTCACACTTTAACTATATATTAAGTACAATGTACTTATTGTGTTGATGTATTGGAAAACAGGTCAAGAGTTTGTGTATAGATGTCATTCCAGAAGTCAATTCTATGTTTTTTTTAATGTAAACTTAAAAAGTGCATTGTATCAAATAATTCATTTAAATGTGACAGCAGAGTAGTTAAAGACACAACGGGCCCTATTTTAATGATCTGAGCTCATGGCGCAGGTGCACTCAGGGCGTGTCCGAATCCACTTTTGTTAGTTTAACGACGGGAAAAATGGTTGGTGGTCCAAAAGGGTTGTCCCTAGTCTCTTAATGAGTTATGGGTGTGTTTTGGGCGCAACGTGCAATAAACCAGAGTCTCATCTCCCTTTCCCTTTAAAAGCCAGTTGCGCTCCCACCATGTAGGATTCGCTATTTAAGTGGAGGATTATAGGGGAGAGCGGGGCACAACCTAACGCTTTTTGACTGTCTCAGTCAAATTGTGTAAATCTGATTGTGTAAATCCACTTGGAGTTCAGAGTATTTATTTTTCCTATATTAAATCACACGTCTAGTGCAATTATGTGGTTTTGTTTCATTAATACAGTGTATACTTTTTTCTTGATTTACCCCAAAAGAATGGAAGTGAAATGTGACAACATGCCCCACAGGTGGGGTACACTGAAACATGACCAAATGACAGCTTAAAATGTTATCTGATATAATCAAAAAAATCCAAGACAAACTAAAATATTTTGTCAATAACATTTTTTTAAATAAAATGACATTTTTTTATATTTATTATTATATATTATATATATTTTCTATTTTGACAACAAACACATCACTAAACACAGCTATGCAGCAAAAACATAATAGTGATGAATCATTTCTGAACATTGACTCTCAGTCTTTATTCACCCTTTTCTCATGGTTTCTCAAAAGAATTCATTAAAGTAAAGAATATAACAGCGCAGTTCTAATAGGGGTTCATTGTAATGCAGTGTGACAACACACCCAACCTGCGCAACTGAGATTTAAACCTTGCATTAAAGAGCCATCTCAACTGTTAAATAACAGATATAAGATTACAATAATATCAGATTTGTCTTATTTTAAATAAACACAAAAAACAGAGATGAAAAATAAAACTTAAGAAAGAAATGTACTTTTGCTATGGCTAAATAAATGTTCAGTGATATCTTCCAAAGATTTTTTAATTTTGGCGCAATTTTTTCGCTAAATAATATTGATATAGCAACTAGTAAATACACAAAGTTTCGTCATCCTGGCATGTGTGAAAAGTGTTAAATCATGTGTGTTACAATTAACCCCGCGTTAGGTTGTGCCCCGAGCTCCTGAGCCAGTTTAAATACACGTGTGTAGGCCTACTGCCACGATTGGTTAAATAAGAAGCCAAATTTCATTCGTCATTACTGCAAATAGGTCATTCATGCAATGATGACTATCATTGTCATAATATCAAACTAAGTATTGTAGCATGACTAGTAGGAGACCACTGATGTGTAAACTGAGTTTGGAGAAGTTAATGACTATTTTTGTAGTAACGTTTTTCGGGTTTTGCACTTCGGACTTGTCTCTCAGCCGCCTGCTCATAGCGATCTATTCATATTATGAAGCTTGTATTGAGGAAAATTAGGTTGTAGCTCATTGTCTATATTAAAGATGTGTCATTTGTGTTTTAACAACGTTTAGCTTACGAGTTATTGATCCGGGAAGTTTGAATCTGTGAATATTTTGCCAATTTTACTGAACTCATAGAACTAAGCACTGACTGTGTTTCTTTATAAGTTCAAAATTAAACTCTATGAATTACATTATCTTTGCGAGGGAACGCAAAGTTTCTCAGAGGAACGCAAACGTTTTGTGAGGGAATGCAAAAAAAAAAAAAAAGTTTCCTTCCATCCTAATTTTTTCCACCACCACGTCCCTTGTAACTAACACTGTGTGTGAAGAAAATCTCTCGTGTTGAATTTAGTTGAAACATTTGAAAAAGCTTTATAAAAGCAGCTCTATTTGTATCACCCATAGTGTCTCAGTGTTAGTAGATAACTGGCGCTAGTGACGCTACTAACTTAACCTTGCATTTACCACAGGAAAGTTATCCGATGTTCAGTTTGTTAGTTACACCAGAGATTATCTTATTTACTGATAATGATACATGTGTGGTTGAATAAATTTGCCATGAAGACAAGTGCTTAGAAAAACTAGAGTTGTATACAAACAGTGTAATTATTATATTAATACCTGTTGTTAATTTGAAACTTGAATATTATAGTGTACCAAATGAGAGGGTTCCCGGAGTAGTGTACAGCATTATTTGGGAGAGATTTTTTTTTCTTTAAAGGGGTCATGAACTGAGAAATCATACTTTTGACATATAAGAGGTCATCATACTATAAGAACATCCTGTAAATTTTTTCAGAACTGAAAACTTCCTTATTATTCCAAAAACTTTTATTATTAGCTTTTATTGAAACCAAGCCCAGAGAACGACTCATTGTGGAATTTGCCTATGACGTAATAGATGGTGAAACACCGCCTCTGCAGAAGAAGATCATCATCACAACTTTGGCCCCGCCCACTGGTGTGTTAGTGAGATGATGAGGAGAGAAGAGCGATACAGGATCACTGGACTAAAAATAACATTACCTTCTAAAGGATCCTAATGCTGGGAATGCTCATCACTGCACCCTTTTATGCCACAATCTGAATATAGCCATAGATATAAATATAATGCTATAAATCAACACTTGTCATGATTAGTTAACCTTGAGAGCTGTAATAGTAAAATTTTGGTAAAAGTTTATGAGAGGGTTCAAGGTCCTGCACACTGTGCGATTTATAATAGTCCTTTAAGATTGTTGCTTGTCAGACTGTACGAACATGATCCCCGATGTAAGCCATGCCACACTGTAAGATCGAAGTTGTCATAAATGTCAGACTGTACGATAGTTGAGGTGCGCTAAAATGGACGCACGCAAGAAAACCATCCAGCGCTTTATATCATCAATGAATGACGCGTTCGGTGACGGTGAGCTGCATTACACGCGGGATTTAAATGGTGGCTACAAAGAAATCTCCAGCGCTCATTTTGGTCATGGTTTGTCTTGAAAACGAAGATCATTTGACGATTGTCCTAGGAGAAGTCACACTGCAGGATTGTGCGGCAAATCTTCTGACACTGCCAGAATTTCGTTGAACGCAGCGGTCATTAATCGGCTGCCGGTGAACATGTCAAACTAACGATCAAAGATGTCAGATTTTAGCCATTTGTACACTGCAAGTCTGACAGCGCCAATCACAGCAGTGGCGTTTACACTGAAGTCTGACAGCCAATCACAGCAGTGGGCGTTTACACTGAAGTCTGACAGCGCCAATCACAGCAGTGGGCGTTTTACACTGAAGTCTGACAGTGGCCAATCAAAGCAGTGGGCTTACACTGAAGTCTGACAGTGGCCAATCACAGCAGTGGGCGTTTACACTGAAGTCTGACAGCGCCAATCACAGCAGTGGGCGTTTACACTGAAGTCTGACAGCGCCAATCACAGCAGTGAAGTCTCTCAGTGGCCAATCATAGCAGTGGGCGTTTACACTGAAGTCACACAGTGGCCAATCACAGCAGTGGGCGTTTACACTGAAGTCTGACAGCAGCCAATCACAGCAGTGGGCGTTTACACTGAAGTCTCACAGCAGCCAATCACAGCAGTGGGCGTTTACACTGAAGTCTCACAGTGGCCAATCACAGCAGTGGGCGTTTACACTGAAGTCTCACAGCAGCCAATCACAGCAGTGGGCGTTTACACTGAAGTCTGACAGCCGCCAATCACAGCAGTGGGCGTTTACACTGAAGTCTCTCAGTGGCCAATCACAGCAGTGGGCGTTTACACTGAAGTCTGACAGCAGCCAATCACAGCAGTGGGCGTTTACACTGAAGTCTCTCAGTGGCCAATCACAGCAGTGGGCGTTACACTGAAGTCTCTCAGTGGCCAATCACAGCAGTGGGCGTTTACACTGAAGTCTCACAGCAGCCAATCACAGCAGTGGGCGTTTACACTGAAGTCTCACAGTGGCCAATCACAGCAGTGGGCGTCTACACTGAAGTCTCACAGCAGCCAATCACAGCAGTGGGCGTTTACACTGAAGTCTCACAGCAGCCAATCACAGCAGTGGGCGTT
The DNA here is from genome assembly GCA_023029165.1 of Gobiocypris rarus. NCBI lineage: Eukaryota > Metazoa > Chordata > Actinopteri > Cypriniformes > Gobionidae > Gobiocypris > Gobiocypris rarus. The sequence goes on from CM040927.1 coordinate 3,761,414, forward strand.
TACACTGAAGTCTCACAGCAGCCAATCACAGCAGTGGGCGTTTACACTGAAGTCTCTCAGTGGCCAATCACAGCAGTGGGCGTTTACACTGAAGTCTGACAGCAGCCAATCACATCAGTGGGCGTCTACACTCAAGTCTCACAGCAGCCAATCACAGCAGTGGGCGTTTACACTGAAGTCTGACAGCAGCCAATCACATCAGTGGGCGTCTACACTCAAGTCTCACAGTGGCCAATCACAGCAGTGGGCGTTTACACTGAAGTCTCACAGCGGCCAATCACAGCAGTGGGCGTTTACACTGAGGTCTCAAATCAGGGTAGGAAAAAATGCCTTTTATTTCTAAATTTAATTTAATGTAAATTCTTTTACATGTAATCCAATCAAATTTCAACTCTTGTGCACTGCCCATGTTCAGAAACAACCACAATTGGTGCATTTGTCTGAATGACATTTAAAAAAAATTTTAAAAAATGCCAGAAAAGCATTTTTAACATGATATGACGTAAATAAGAATGCATGTTTCTATGACATGTGCGCAAGATATTTTTGATTCTGACAAATTGGCTTAAAATCATCCTGTCAAACACCAACCTTTCAGGTCGATATTTGATTCAGATCGAGCTCAAACTGAGGTGTTTAAATCAATGCTTTTCAGTCCGAATCAATTCGATTATAAATAGATTATCAGTTTGCATGTAAACACAGCCTTATATGGTCTGGGTGAAAAATAAATACTTTCATTTATACTAGTAGTCAAATATCAAAACCAATTGATAACTGAGCAATTCTGTGTCACTCCCCGGTCTCTTCTCACATGATAAAATCATTTAAATAAATATTTAATTACATTTATGTCTCGTATCCATCATGTCGAGATCCATATCCCTTATAATTATTTAGCAGTACTGATCAACTGACTGTATATGATCTCTGTGTTATATTTTCAGAGATTCAGTCTCTGGTTGCAGTGTGTATTTTAAACAGCCTGTCGAGCGTGAGGTTTCGAGGCGTTCCTCAGGCATCAAGCAGTCGTCAGGCGCTTTGGTCTGATTGAAAGGAATGTTGTTTTATTTGTGTTCCACTCTGAAGGAAAACGCCGATTTCTGTCACGAGAGAGCACCGAGACAATGAGAGGTGGAGAGAAACACTTTTCAGCCTTTTTTTTTATTTCAACGCCAACACCCTCAGACAACAGCGGCCTTTCAGCTAATTAAGCTGTTTTAAAAAGGGCTGGTCGACCAGTGACATCTTGGTGGGGTATCAGGGAGTCAATGGGGCGGTACAGAAGGGGAGACATTTATGGGGTGGCTTTTCCCATTGTTTCCAACCTGGCAGGATCTTTTCTACTTGGCCGCCTCTGCCTCAGTGACCTGTACAATGACAAGAATGCAAAGGGTAAACTCTGTGTTCGCCACAAAAGGGACAATTGCAGAATAAAAATTTCACGCTGCTGGGCAATGCCTCTCGTCTGCCAAGATTCCACAGATATTTCAGTCCAACACAACTTCATGGTGCTTGGAACATGGATCACTGGTTTGGCCACAGGACTAGCATGTTGTTTTGTCTTAGTAGTACATTGATGGAAGGTTATTGTTATGGAGAAAAGTAGCTGTCTGCATCTACAATGCATCTATATGCATTATAAAATTCAGTCACTTATTTAACTACGACTCAATAAACTCCTAATTACTGCTTATTAATAGCTAGTAAGGTAGTTGTTAAGTTTAGGTATTGGGAAGGATTAGGGGTAGAATGTGGTCATGCAAAATTAGGCATTCATATGTGCTTACTATTAAGCCATTATGATAGTTATATGCATGCTAATAAGTTAATAGTGAGAATCGGTTCCCAAACTAGCATTACCAAAAATTCTTCAAGGTAGTTGTTTGGGCAAAATCCACACAGCTGTATTATAGAAAGAGCGATGACGTGAAACAAATGTTCATCAGCTCCCATAGATGTCAACTACTGTATCTTCTAGCGGGAATGGTGGCACTTAATGAATTCCCTTATTAAACTAATACATATTATTAATGAAATGACTAAAAGCAGAAGGGATCCATGCACTTCACACACTCATTGAGGTTCTATATAGAACTCTGGGGTTCTTAAATCAATTTTTAAAACGAAAAAAGGTTCTATTTAAAGAAAAATGTCTTAAATGATTGCATAATACTTTCATAATAATGGGTTTATTACATTTTTTCTCATTATAAAGTATTTTTACGAGCTGCTTAATTCATAAAATGTAATTTAAACTTAAAAATGACTTAAAGAGGTAATGAATTGAGAAACCAAATTTTCCTTGAGCATTTCATTGTGTACATCACTGCAACTTTGGCCCCGCCCACTGGTGTGTTAGTGAGATGACAAGGAGAGAAGAGCGATACAGGATCACTGGACTAAAAATAACATTACCTTCTAAAGGATCCTAATGCTACATGTGCTTATGTATTATCAACAGTCTCAATGTCTCAGTTGAGCATTAGTTATTTGTATTCGCTACATTTCCCTGTGGATTCTTTGGGAAATCAATCACAATTTTGGTACAGAACAGACTTTTCTGATATATTACTCGACAGTAATGCCACATGTCAGTAACCGTGTTCATTCTAATGCCTGATCTTAGACCAGTGATTACTGAAATGATTCATGTACAGTCAGATGACCTTTGTCTATGTGTCAGTAAATAAAACCAGTGACTAAACGCTCAACTTCACATTGTTTCTCTCAGTAGGATGAAAATAATCTGTTATTTAAACTGTGATTAAATTATATATGGAAAGCGATCAAAGAACGCTCCCTTTACAATCACTGGAGCTGTCAATCAAACAGTTTATCAGTGACTGAGTTCTGACTCCAGTTATAATCAACAAATCTCTTATTTACAATGTGTTTTCACTGTTAGTGAAGATGAAAGCATTCGATAGTGTGAAGAAATAGAGTTACAATGACAAGACGATCGGCTACAATGCCCATTACTTCAAGCTTTCATGCCACAATCTCAATATAACACCATAGATCTAAATACAATGCTATAATCAACACTTGTCCTGATTAGATAACTGATAGAGCTGTAATATTAAAAAATTGATAAAAGTTTTCGAGAGGGTTCCACATGTAATACTAGCTATTCAATATGCAAAAATGTCAGCCAATCACAGCAGAGGGCGTTTACACTGAAGTCTCACAGCAGACACACCCCTTAAAGCCAAATCAAATCAGGATAGGAAAAAAGATTTTTATTTCTACATTTTGACCATTTTTTAATGTAAAAATCATACTAACATTACAAGTGTACCACAGGAAACATTATAAAACAATAAAACAATGCAGTTCATGACCCCTTTAAAACTAAATTAATTAATTCAAACTACATCCATAAAATGATCTCATGATGGAACCCTTAAAATATCATGGATATTCTACCATGACTAAAATGCCTTTCAGCAGTGACTTTATTCACAACATAGCATGGGCTTTCATATCTTGCTGCTTACATATACTACACACTTGTAGTTCGGTTCTCTTGGTTCTTTTGATCCAGGCCAAAAAAGAAAATTAAACATTTAGTCCTGGTTTGCTTAGCATTCATATGGGCATTGTTAAGACTTTTATGATATTTATATTTTGCAATGGAACATTCAAAACAAAGCTGTGTGCTGGGCTATATGTGCTCATTGAGTGTGCGTACATATTATGGGTTTTAACCAGCTGAGAAGGAGTCAAAACACCAGCAGGAATTCCTCTGTTACACACACAAATGAAGATCTGCTGCGAGGAGATGGCTTTTCCAACGCCTTACTGAACTGTGATGGGCAATATCACCACTATGACGAGAAAAAACAGGTATGCGTGAGCATTCGGCCCTTTTAGTGTCGCATCTTGTGACATCATGTCCTGTTTTTGGTTCGTTTAGATGTCTTTGGTCCATGACGCGTTCATATTTTAGTAAAACCACCCCAGAGGAAGAAGACTTTTCAGTGGTCTCGGTTGTTTGGTGCACATCATGGCAGCGTTCACACTTACTCAAATGAACCACACTATAAGAGCAATCGCACCAGAGTTCGGTTTAATCCAAGCAAAGCTGTCAAGTGTGAACACACCCTATATTAATGCAGAGTCTACAATACCACGTACCAATGAGGTTTGGTCTTGTGCATTAATTACCATTTTTGATGAACTCTATGTATGTGTGTTGATCAATGTTTATATGAATAAAAGCCTAAATTATATATTTTCATCTGATTGTGTCTCTTCAGAAGACTTGGATTAAACTGCTCGATTCAGTCATTACTTCGACTTTTCATAACGGCTAAGATTTGGGTTAATGGACCTTTCCAACAGAGGGACAGAAATCTCTCGGTTTGAAGATGAATAACTTTGTGTTTAGACAGGCATAACTGAGTAATAGATGATCATTTTCATTTTTGAGTGAACTATGCATTTAATTGTCATTTTTATTACTACTATATTGATTTATTGAACATTGGTGTCTTAAATATCACATTATAATATAATAATAGAGATGCACCGATGTATCGGCAGATAAAAGCTATTATTTTCACTATTGGCCATCGGCTTTAAAAACAGCCGATGATCAGGACCGATGGTATCCTGTCATTTAAAAGGGTGCGTGTGTGTGTATGTGTGTGTGTGTGTGTGTGTGTGTGTGTGTGTGTGTGTGTGTGTATGTCTCATGAAGAATTCAGGGAAAGTTAACGCAACAATAGCGCATAAGCAGTTAAAAAATATAGCTACATAAACACCAGCTCTATTTGACCTTAAGAATCACCCGTAGTTCAAGCCAGGGTTGCCAGGTCTGTGTTTCTTCCCTACACTAAACATTATTTGTAGCGCGCCTCTAATCCAATGATCACAAATAGCACTGTGCTTCGTTACTTCGAAAAATAAACTTTAAAATTCTGTAATTTTTTATCATGAAATTCAAACAATAAATGTAATTCTGATACTCCTAAAATGTGACGTGACAGATCGCTGTAGTGCCTCAGTTCATCTCTTCCTCGAGAATCATGCATGAATATCATAAGATATGTTGAAAGATACACTACAACTAACAGAGATCTGTATCATGACTCACTTATTCAGTGTTTAAACGCCGGAAAGACGTCAATAAAACAATCTAGTAAACAATTGATCACTTAACATTGTATTTAGCCCAACATTACCTCAGGTAAGTCATCCGATGTTCAGTTTGTTAGTTAGCAGAAACACTAGAGAGGAGCTTACTTACTGGTAATTACATATGTATGCTTGAAAAAATCTGAAGAAAAGTGCTTATGAAAAATACCTTATATGTGCAATTGAGTTGAACATTTCAGTCTTTTATTTGGGTGTAATTATATCAACAACAACAAAAAAAGACAGTGTAATATAATACCTTTGTTGTTAATTGCAACCAATATTATTGAGTACCAACTGACAGCTTTCTCTGTATAGTTTGCAGCATTATTTGGAAGAGGTTTCTTTTCCATAAGAAAAAGCAAACTATCGGTATCGCTATAGGCATCAGTCGATTCCTTCTGAATAATCGTCTATTAGTATTGGCAAAGAAATGTAATATTGGTGCATCTCTCTATATAATATTATTATAATAATATATACACCAATCAGGCATAACATTATATTAACACCTTCCTAATATTGTGTTGGTCCCCCTTTTGCTGCCAAAACAGCCCTGACCCATCCAGGCATGGACTCCACTAGACCTCTGAAGCTGTGCTGTGGTATCTGGCACCAAGATGTTAGCAGCAGATCCTTAGCTCCAGCAGAGCTTTGTGACCGGAGCATTATCCTGCTGGAAGAGCCACAGCCACCAGGGAATACCGTTTCCATGAAAGGTGTACATGATCTGCAACAATGCTTAGGTAGGTGGGACGTAAGATCCACATGGGTGGCAGGACCGAAGGTTTCCCAGCAGAACATTGCCCAAAGCATCACACTGCCTCCGCCGGCTCGCCTTCTTCCCATAGTGCATCCTGGGGCCATGTGTTCCCCAGGTAAGCCACACACGCACCCGGCCATCCACGTGATGTAAAAGAACACGTGATTCCTCAGACCAGGCCACCTTCTTCCATTGCTCCGTGGTCCAGTTCTGATGCTTACGTGCCACTGTTGCTGCTTTCGGCGGGGTCAGGGGTCAGCATGGGCACCCTGACTGGTCAGCGGCTATGCCGCCCCATACACAACAAACTGCGATGCACTGTGTATTCTGACACCTTTCTATCAGAACCAGCATTAACTTCTTGAGCAGTTTGAGCTCCAGTAGCTTGTCTGTTTGATCGGACCACACGGGCCAGCCTTCGCTCCCCACGTGCATCAATGAGCCTGGGCCGCCCATGACCCTGTGGCCGGTTCTCCACTGTTCCTTCCTTGGAGCACTTTTGATAGATCCTGACCACTGCAGACCGGGAACACCCCACAAGAGCTGCAGTTTTGGAGATGCTCTGACCCAGTCGTCTAGCCATCACATTTTGGCCCTTGTTAAATTCGCTCAAATCCTTACGCTTTTCCATTTTTCCTGCTTCTAACACATCAACTTTGAGGACAAAATGTTCACTTGCTGCCTAATATATCCCACACACTAACAGGAGCCGTGATGAAGAGATCATCAGTGTTATTCACTTCACCGGTCATCGGACTGATTAGTGTATATCATATTTTACTGCTGGACAGTTAGCCAGAAAAAACCTGTAATTATTTACTCACCCTCATGCCATGGTCATTATTAATCGAAAATATTCCTGTCTGCCACAGCTCTCAAATCTCTTTCTCCATATTTTATTTCTGAACTGATGCAATGTTGAACCAATGTTTTTTTGCTGTCAATGATGTCAATCTTGGTGCGATGCAAAAACGGTTCAGCTACGGCAGTGAGGAATTATCAATGAATAACAGGTTAAATTTTGGTCTGTGGAGATTTGGTATCTTGTCATATATTGTCACATATATGTTTCCAACAACATCGGGGTGAGTAAATCATTTTTGCCTGAACTATTCCTTTAACTAATAGTGACACACAGTTGCTAAGCAAAACTTTGACAAAAGAAACTCTTATTACGCTCAGATTGAAGATCAGTCTGGAGGGGGACAAACAAACGGCGTTCACAGCGTCTAATCGTAAATCTACACATTAGACAGTCTACCCTGCTGTGTTGGCAACACTTCATTTAGCTGATGGTGTTTTATTTACCGCCGCTTTCGCTTTCTTCAACAGACATGCAAACCCTCCTCTAAGTCACATTAGCTCGTTGATGTTTGGCATCTCTGATCTGTGCACACGCGAACTTTAAATCATTATTCTAAGAGATGACGGAAAACTGTCAACACCACCTGCTACGTCCGCGAGGTCCTGCCAGCTTATATCTCTTTCGAGCGAGCCATGTGTTGTTATAATGTAACGCGATTACAGAAAGCGTTTCACACCGTTTTCAGCAGAGCCAAAACATGAACAACAAAGCATGCCAATTATGGAGTCATTTGAGTGTTTGTTGAGCTTCGGCTGGGCTCCATTTTCTCTGGCTGAGCATATTGAAGGGGTCAAATGGAACATCTGAATCGCTGCTTTATTACACATCCTGTAATCCCCCTTACATTCGGATGCCCAAGAAGAAGGCGGGAAAAAAACGTTCCTTGTTGCAATTTGGCTCCGAGTGTCTGTGCACATTGCACTTGCGTCTGTAGCAGCATGTGTTTCTGGGATTGTTCTGGAAGGGAAAATGCCGAAACAGCAGGGAGCAGGAGATAAACAGGCTATTCGTGACTCGTTAAAAAAGGCGACGGTGGCCAACATTGTGGAGAGCGTAAGGACCCTCGTTCCAACTGGGCTATAAACTTTTTCGGCACCAGCTGGACCGAGCATCTGTCGGCTTGCGCGTGGAGAGATGATCTGGTGCCGATGACAACGGAGCTGTGCGTTTAAAATCTGACACCTTACATAATTGCCCTGATTAAAAACTCAGGAAGTCTAATAGCACAGTGGCTACTGCCTACTATCAAGGGGCCTCCGGCTGCACAGGGAGCAAGTCTCCAGACGATGTTCACTGTTACACGACAAATGCCAGCCTGGGCTGAAGATTCAGCTCTAAAAGGTCTGGACTTGTCTGAAGAAGTTTGTAGTACTGATCAGGCAGTGGCCAGGAAATGACACTCCACAAATTAGGGTGATAATTAGGTAGGGCCCTATATATGAAATTCATTCTATTTTTTTATCCAAATTCCATTTTTCATTAGAATTTTTCTGGATTCTTTTTTTTTTTTATCAATTTTTTTTTTGACTGTATTTAAATGGTTAAATTCAATTTTAGTAATCAAAAAGCATGTCAAATTAATTGAAATAAATAAAAAAAATATACGTATAGGGCCCTATGATAAAGTTTTTTTTCACAAATTCCATTTTAATTTTTACCAAATTCTGTGTTTTCAGTTTTTTAAGTTTTCTGGATTGGATTTTAATGGTTTGATTACATTTTAGTAAACAAAAGCATGTTGAATTAATTTAATTCATAAAAACAACAATTTATAACTTTTTGTATTTCTATGAAATATTTTTTTTCTTCCAGAAATTCTGTGTTTGTTTGAATTTTTCTGGAAATCGAATGAAGGCATAAATCATTATTTTAATTTTAATCATATGAAATGAAACAAGTTTTTCATCAAAGTGCTGCACAACAGAGCTTTACTGTTAAAATTAAACACGGAAACATGCGAGGCGATGCTATAGGCAAGGAGCCAGGAGATGGCGAAGGGATGGTGCAGGGATGGCAATGGGTAGGCACACTGGAAGAGAAAACTGGGGGAGGTTCAGGCGGAGGATGGCTGACCGGGAGGAGACGGAACTGAAGGGTCCGTGGTGGTGCAGACGGTGGTGAGAGCCAGGGAGGAGCCTTGAGCAGGGGTGTGATGGCAGCTGCCCAGGCCACAGTGTCCAGTGCTAACAGTCCTGACGTCACCAAAGTGACGCGCGGAAGCGATGACGATGAAGTGAGAGCCCACAACGACGGCCCTGGCGATCGAGCCACAGCAATGACATCCCTCGATGATGGTGTAGTGATGGCTGAGCAGGCCGTAGATGAAGGGGTGGAGTCCGTAGTGCAATTGTGGCTAAGTCTAACCCAGGTAGAGCCGACTGACCGAGGGAGCCTACGAGGCCGGATGGACGATGGTCCATAATGGAATCGTGGGTGGAAGGAGGATAGGCGAAGGAGTCTGGGAGACGGGTTAAGGAGGGGCAACGTCTGCTGAGGCTGCAGGCAGAGTTGTTGGGCACACACGTCCTCGATGGCTTGGGCTCGCAGCGGAAAAGGGCTCGACATCTGCGGTGGGCTCAAACTGCGTGAATCCGACCGTAGGGTTATGACTGGGCACTGGGGTCTGAGTGGGGCTGGTGAAGTCCTCAATGGTGAAGACTGATCCACAGGATACCAGCACCCACTCCAAAAAGTCGGCGAAGCTCCCTCGAGGAGGTAGCCTGACGTGGTCATACTCAAATCTAGTCAGAATATGAGTCTGATACCGCTCCATTGGGCTGTGATTATGGGGCGTGTTTCAACCGAACCAGGAAAGACCTCATTTGGATAGACCAACAACCTAGTCAAAATAACACATATTTTACCCCCAAACGGCATTTTTTCCCTCGGAAAGCTATTGTTTTGGGCTAGTTTTGAGTAGTTGGGGGTTTGTTGTAAAAACTTGGCAACCCTGTCTGCACACACGCTGGAATAAGTAATGTTAGAAGAAAGAGATGAGCGTAACCGATCTTTGCCGGTGTTGAAAAAAAAATATTTAAGGATACACAGAGTAACTTACTTACCAACATGATCATAATTTCTGAGAGAAATAGTGAAGGTGAATGCATATACGAACAAGTTCTCCATTTAGGATTAGAACAAATTCAACCCAAGCGCCTTTGATGACGTGGATGATTACGTTACTGTTTATCATCCGTCCATCATCGTCTACAGCCCGCCCTGGCAATTTCATTGGTCCGAACAGTTTCTGTTCGGGCATTATTACTCCTCTATGGATCAAGTCCAGACCGAACTGCCCGAGCTCAAATGTTGTGGGCGAGGCTGAATTGGGCTGGCATCCAGGCTATCGAGGAGGTTCCCCGGATAACTGCGCTTGAGTATCATTGTTAAGTCCACCTTCAGGTGTTCCTTGAGAGAGCTGTCTCCCTGCTCAAGGCAAAGGAGTTTAACTGGACATCAAAATCCCAACAAAAAAAAAATCTCAAAGATGCCGATTCACACGGGACTAATAGTATCACAGACAACCTCCGCAATAATTACAAATGACTAGCGGTCACCAGGTAATAATAATCTTGTGTGAATAGCTAGGGCTTAAAATTAAGGGCTATAAATACCCCTTGGGGTAATCCAGCCCCCGGAAAGCGTACCTTCCGTAGGGGCGGCCATTGCTAACCAAGCCATCTCCTGCTGTTAGCATCCCATTGACTCCCATTCATTTTGGCGTCACTTTGACAGTGAATAACTTCACATCTGAGGCGTTTAAAGACACCATTTGTCCAGTGTTTATTTCTAAAGAAACACGACAATGTATAAAAGGCTCCTTTACCTTGTATCTTACACTATCGCCCGGTAGAAGCCGTTTTTGTAAAAATAGGCTAACGATTGCTTCATAATGAACGCGATTCTGTCGTACAGTAGAGACATTACCGTGTAGACCCGTGTAGGCAGGAGGAGAAGCTCGCAGGGAATCCTTTACTGTCTATGAGGCAATCGGGGGGACGTGGAGGCATGGAGTCTGATAAAGTCAAGGGAGAAGCATGGGGAGAAGCCCATAGAGAGCCAAAAGCAACGGGACAAAACATTCAAACAACTTGATTCAGATTTCACTTTGCACAACTACTAGAAGACTTACAACTGTCAGACAGGTTGCTCACATCACATCTACGTCATCAAGCTCAGTCTGAGTCTGTGCAGTCGCTCAGCCATCAGGAAGTGACTGCTTCTAACTGACTTCGGTTTTCACCTTTGAAGTCTATGGGGTCGCTGTGTCCAATTCTTTTACTGTCTATGATAAATACACTGAGTAACACTAAAGGTTAACAAGGAGCAGGTGGATCAAATTGAGTTAATTAATCAATTAAACAATGAGTTGCCATGAAAACAAATGAGAGCATACTAGAAATCATGGAACAAAAAGGAAACACAGGAAACAAAGATCTACAAAAGTCCATGAATAGGAAACAGGAATCAAACTGAATGTTGCACTCTCTCATTTTGATCAGCATCTGAATACATTTGAGAAGTCAATTATTATTTGCTTTATATATTATTGGTGCAATTTTGAAATCAAGCAGATGACTACATTTTAAAGCATGTAATAGCATACTAAAATGCCTTCACCAGGACAGTTGGTTATCTCTAAAGCACTTAAACGCAGTCTTGTAGACCATTAGACGTGACGTTATGTTGCCCTGGAAGCCAATCTGGAAATAGTTTCTTTATATGTGAAATCATGGACTGAACAGCAAGGCCAAATACACAGACACAGAGCAATAGCTAATGACATTCGCCTTACGCATGTGCACATAGATCAACAATTAAACACCAACACAGATGCTATGCATTCTGTGTGAGCAGCCCTGTCTATATTTAATCCATGAAAGAGAGTGCAGTGCAAGTTTAGCCTTTTAGACACAAGTTATACTGTAATAGATTTTATTCTTGAAGAACTTTTTGCTCACTGTCTTACATGGCCAGCGAGTCCATCACCATTTCACCCTCCCTCCGTGTAAAGAAACTTCTCTGTATTTCAGCACTGTAAGTTGTTTAGTCGCTCTCTTGAAAGTTTGCTAAGATGTTTACAGCCTCATTAGTCTGTAAGTGTGAATGAAGGCATGAAATATAGATAAGCTGGATCTATTCTGCGTGCCAGAGGAGCAGCGCGTGGCACTTAAGTCTTTGCAGTGTGACAGACGGCCGGCCCTTTCATTCTGCAGCATCAGGGTATCATTTGGAATTAAAGAAACTTTACGACTCCCCGAACTGATTTTCTGGAATATGAAAACATCAGCATATGGCTGAAGACAGCAGCAGGCTAAAAAGTCAATTTCCCTCATGGAACATACCAAGAGAGGTGACATTCATATTTATATTGTCCTTTTGGCTCAGTGTTGCCTAGGACAGTGTTTTTTTTTTATGATATCTGCTTTTCGTGAGCACACATTCCTGTGTTTAAACATATCGCTCACCCATGCTATTTTTCATGTGGAACACAAAAGGAGAACATTTTAAGCATTTTCGAGCTTTAACAAAATACTGTCCCTCACACAAAACTATTGTATGCCTTCAAAAGACATGAAATATAAATTAATGAACAAGGCAGATTACTTTTCGGGGGTGCTTGAGAAAGCATGAGCACTCTTAGTTGATACTCTAACAATGTCATATGCTCCAGTTCATATTTGTGCTTGCAATCTGGAGAACGTCAAATGTTTTTGTAGCATTGATCAATCCAGCCAATCACAGACATGTTTGTTGTTCTCTTGAACGCAATGACCAATCAGAGGGGTTTAAGTTAGTCAGAATCCACTCACTGCTCAAAACGGTGTGTTTTTAAGACAGCTTCATTGATTTTAACAGAACTTTATGAGATCGCAATTAAATGAGATGAGCGACAGCTTTTTAGTGATTATAAAGGGAGTGGTCTGTCATGATTTCTAGTCTATATATTTAGAATTTAAATAAAAGTTTAGCTTTTGATGCTGCTAAGAAGAGCAACGGCCAATTACACGCTGCACATTTTCGGAACTGAAATCCACATATAAATATGGGCATTAATTCATTAATTGTTAACCACAGTGTTACATCCCAAAGGTGGCTAAGGGCATGAGGACACAACATAAAAAATAATTTACTTAACTCTGGGAGACGTTCAGTGGTGCTGGTGCAAAAGGAACACGAGAGCAAAAATAGAGTTTTAAATGAAGCGGTAACATTTATTCACAATAACCTTTGGGAGGGAAACTCAACACAGGAGGGAGAGAAAACAAAACAAAAACCGATGCCAGGGAGTAGGAACTTAAACGGGGCTAAATCAAAGAAAGTAACAGAACAAAACCCCACACCTTACCTATCCCATTCCCAACTAACCTACTTAACACAATAAAATAAAAAATCTTCAGCATCCAAGACGCCCTACACAAACTACACTAACTAACAAACTCAAAACATACAATGGTGGCACCCGTTTCTTACCTAGTGTGTTAACACCGCGCTTCCCTAGATGTTGCGAAATGGAAGTCACGTGACATGCTTTCCTGTTCCCTACTCCCTGGTCGGGATAGAATATTAGAGGGAAAAAACAATGGAAAATAATAAAGGTTCAAAGTACCAAATTAACTTAGGGACAAACCACCAAAACAAAGAACAAAAAAAAAGAACAGATTAACTCAAACAAAATCATACTCTCTAAGGATAGGACAAAATATGTCAAAATAGATATGCATTAAGCAAAGTAAATTCAGACTAATAGATTCAAGTGGCTATACGTAAGAATTTTCATTCATGTGTGAACTGGTGGTGAAATGTTTTCCCCAGTTCTGACGTGCCACTGTTGGTGCTTTCGGCGGGGTCAGGGGTCAGCATGGGCACCCTGACTGGTCAGCGGCTGTGCCGCCCCATACGCAACAAACTGCGATGCTCTGTGTATTCTGACACCTTTCTATCAGAACCAGCATTAACTTCTTGAGCAATCTGAGCTCCAGTAGCTCGTCTGTTTGATGGGACCACACGGGCCAGCCTTCGCTCCCCACGTGCATCAGTGAGCCTGGGCCGCCCATGACCCTGTGGCTGGTTCACCACTGTTCCTTCCTTGGAGCACTTTTGATAGATCCTGACCACTGCAGACCGGGAACACCCCACAAGAGCTGCAGTTTTGGAGATGCTCTGACCCAGTCGTCTAGCCATCACATTTTGGCCCTTGTCAAACTCGCTCAAATCCTTACGCTTTTTCAATTTGGACTAAACCGATTGATTCATTTCTGGTTTTACGATCTCTTTATAAACATTTTGAAGCGTCAAAGTGGTAGTTTTGTAGCTGTCAATGGAGGGACAGAAAGCTCTCAGATTTAATTAAAATGATTTTCATTTGTGTTCTGAAGATGAACGAAAGTCTGACGGGTTTGGTACGACATGAAGGAGAGTAAATGTGAGAGAATTGTTATTTTTGGGTGAACTATGCCTTTAAACAACTTGCTTGAGCACATGACTAGATGAAGTCCACTGAAAAGAGTAGCCTATATTTTTTTATTTCAATTTCAATACTGTTTACTTACTTCAGACACCCTTCTATTCTACTTCCTCCTCCTATTTAGTTTATCTCATTCTCTCTGCATCCTGTCATGCACTCGTCAAATGTGACAGACAAGATGCAGAATGTCCCGCCCCTTAGTAAGCCATGGTGGGAGAGGCTGTCAATCACTTCAATTGCTGAGCAGTCCAGCTCTATGTGCTTCTGTCATGCACTGATGGACATGTGGACTTTCCCACCTAGTAGGGGGCGACTTAGTGGCGGGTAAAGTGAAAGAGATGCATCCTAAATAAACTATTAATAAGTAATGAATGTTTCCTACATTGCTAGGCTTATATATATATATATATATATATATATATATATATATATATATATATATATATATATATATATATATATATATATATATATATATATTTTTTTTTTCTGTTTTGATAACAATGAATATGTTAAATAAATATGCATATAATTATGCATATCTTACTTTTTCCCCCTCTAAAGTCCAATTACACAATAATATGGCAATTTCACAGTACAACAGGTAATGGGCAATTATTCAACTTAGTCATGCATTGTAATGTTTCAAAACAGTTATGCTAAAACCACAGTTCACAAACTTCAGGATTCGTTCAATACATGTGTATTGCGAGTATATTTTCTTGATAGATGACTTTCTTTGTATATGGTTGGACAAATCCATTTTTACCCGTGCAAAGTGTTACGGAGAGCGCGCGGCCCTTTCCGCCTCCCCCCGATCGACCCCTTTTTTATGAATAATTGGTGATGTGTGTCAATATTGCACCCCATAGTAACCATATGGTTGGCCTGAGCAGACAGGCGATTGTTTGGTGCTGTGAAATATTGTGTTACCCTGTGAGATGTGGAGCCAGTGGAAGCAGAAACTGTTGCTCAGACTGACAGTTACATTGTGTGTCTGAATGGGAAAACTTCTGAGGAAAAGATGCAAGTGGACCCAGACAGAATGTCCTGACCTCCGAAAGAAAAGACGATTTGACATGGTATAAGGTCTTCCATCGCTTCCCATCTCTCGCTATCTGCCTTTCAGCCAATGGGAAATGAAGAGGAACATTAAACTTAAGTGGAGCTTTTCTTTTGTTCTTCAACCCTTGAGGAGAAACTTTTTTTGTTGTTGCCCGACAGTTGTCCTTATATTCACTGCTATTAATATAATATGCAATATGTCTGAAAGGCCTCGCTGCTCCTCTGGAACAGACTATTTAACAGACCGCTGGACTAAAACAAGATTAAATTACTCTAATGGCCGTTAAAAAAAAGCTTTACATTATTGAAGTACTTTTATAGACATATTCACTATAAAAATTCGACTTGTTTTCTTTTTCTTCTAGACTAGTTTCATTCTGAATGAAATCAACAGAAAAGTGAGGTGTAGAATATATGGAGGGCTACACCTCCATATCTCCAAGAAAATAATTATGTATTAGTTTAGTATGATATTTATACATGGTGAAATATTTGTACTTCCTTTAATTTAAATGTTTTTTTTAAAAATTGCTATAGGTATGATTTTGTCAATCCTATAAGATCACAAATCACACTGTACGATGGATCTAATAAACTTGGGTACGATATGTATGTAGACTATACGATGATCACACCTATTGAATCACGAGTTAGTAAAGAAGAATAAAACTTCATCAGCATGTGCTAGTGGTAAACAAATAGAGCAAGATGAATCGCACTTGTGTTTTTTATGTGCGTTGATAAAAAGAGGAAGAAGTGAAAGAGGAGAATGTGGTTGTGGCTAGAGAAAAGAGGCCAACATGGCATGCCAATTTTGCAAATGGAGCTTGAGGTAATAGTTTTAGCGTCATGTTGCATTGATCAATGCGCAATTTCATGATGCATTTGTATTGGCTAGTCAGTAGGCGTATGTCGTAGCAGCAAACACACTGTGAGATGATCATGCTACATTTACTGTATGACACTGTCAGAAAAGTATCGCAGGCTATCTTTGGTCTCAAGACCGTAACAACGGCCATCTTTGAACCTCTCTCCCTGTATGACGTAGGAGCCACGACCACAGAAATCACCACAATTGGTCATCTTTCGTCTGGGACAGCCTAACACCAAAAGTTGAAGTGATTTTAACTGGAGCTCCGTGTCTTTAGAACGCTGAGTCATGTGCAAGATGCTGCAAAAGACGCAATATGCGAGTGCAACGGTTATACAAGTCCGTCAAGCGCATGTTTACATAGAAAAACAATAATAAAGTAACGTATCGGAATGGAAAAATGTGTTCTGTGTGAACAGCCCCTTAGTACGTTTGTACAAAAACATTTACATATCGTTCATGGAAAATGTTTTTCTCAAATGTTTTAGTTGGATGTTCATTTGAAATTTTTTAAATGTTTCTACTAGAGAACATTCAAAGTTAACGTTCCCATGATGTTTCCAGAATGATACACTGAAAAAAAAAAAAGAAAAAATCTTACTTAGTATTTTTGTCTTGTTTCCAGTCCAAAAATCAAAAAATTCTAAAAATGTGCCCTAGAATGAGTTTAAACGGTAACACTTTAGTATGGTGAACACATATTCACTATTAACTATGAATTTTGCCTCCATAAACTCCTAATTTACTGCTTATTAATAGTTTGTAAGTTTTTGTAGCATTTATGTTTAGGTATTGTGTGGATTAAGGGATGTAGAATAAGGTCATGAAGAATAAGGCATTAATATGCACTTTATAAGTACTAATAAACAGCCAATGTCCTAGTAATATGCATGCTAATAAGCAACTAGATAATAGTTAATAACTGAACCCTAAAATAAAGTGTTACCGTTGAAACGATATTTTAAATTGTTCTCTGATGTCTACACAGAGTGTACATGGCTTATTTAAAACTGTCCTGATATGGTTTTACAGGTCCATTTACAACCCTAGAAATTGTCCCTAGAATGAAATGAGCTGATTTTGCCTTATTTGGACGGATCATGAATATTAATGTGGAGCTCTGCTCTGATTGGCTGTTTCACTGCACAGCTCATTTCAGTTGCGGCATGACAATGGAGAGATTAGGCATTGATCCAACCTTTCATGTTTGAGCCTGTTTCTGTAAAAATGTACTTGTTTAAAGCTCAAATCTGTGGTTTGTTTATAAAGAGAGCGCCTATTTGAAATGTTGATCTGCAGTTTTTGGAGTTGTGAGATCCAGTCGACCACCGGGCGCTCTGCGCTCATTAAGCCCGGCTAGAGCAGCCTTCCCTGGGATGAAGCTTCTGCCGTCTGCCGCTGGCTCTGATGTCTCTGTAGTGGTTACACATATCATTCGTCTTGTGTTGATCTAACGGGCGATCTTTTGCCTCATGGATCTGTCATTTGTTCCCTGGCTATTCGTTTTGGCTGAGGGTAAAGTGAAGTATCATTTAGTTCTTTGATCATTAAAACTTAATGAAATGTTTTATGTCATCTTTAACTTTATTACAGTGAAGATAATCATATATGAGCACTTATTGCGTGAAAACGAAGAGGAAGGGTTGTGTTTTATATTTGGTTTTGTTATAAATATTTGCAGTGAAGATAATCAATATACGCATTGCCTGAACTACATGTGTGTGGCTATTAATAGGTTTACGATTTTTTAAAATGAAAACGAAAAGAGGCTAGTGGTGTTTATAACATATTTGGCTTTATTGTAGCCTCAGATATCCATACAGAGATAACGGGAGTAGCCAGAGCGAGCTGAGTGACGCTGGAAGAGCTGCTGCTGCGTTTGCAGGATGACCAGACTTCCTCTGTGGCCTGTTGCACAAAGATGGTTTCAGTTGCTACCCAGGTAAGTTTGAGATTAGTTTGAGCAAACTCTGGTTTTCTGACTCTGTGATTGGCTCTTTGCTGCACGTGTCACACTTTCAGGTGTTGGGGGTGTACATCCAGACGGTTGCGTCAGAGTCTGTGTTATGTTGAGATTCGCCTTATTTTCCTTGGTGTTTTTCACGCACAAGATTTACATATGAAAGAGGAAGCAATATTGTTTGAGACTCGCGGTATGTGATGTCCATGTACTGAACTCTTGTTATTCAACTGTGCCAGGGTTAATGCAATGTTTCATATAGGGCACCTTTAAAATCAATTTGCTAGATAAGTAAAATGCCATATTATGTCTTGTTTTCTGATTAAATAAATCAAAATTAAGTGAGTTGTTGCTTAAAACAAGTCAAGGCTAAGAACAATAATTGTCTCTGTTTGAATTAAGAGATTATTTTTCTTACTCCATTGACAGATCATTTTGATCAGTTTTAAACTCACCTAATTTTGGAAAACAAGACATAATATCTTATGGCATTTTACTATTTGATTTAAGAATATTTAGATATTATAACAAATGGAAAAGATTAAAAACAAAACAAAGTTTTGCAGTTTAAAAGGGAATGTTTGACTATACAAAGGCATAGTTCACCCAAACAAATCTGTCATCATTTACTCGCCCTCAAGTCGTTCCAAACCCGTAGATTTCTGTCCCTCCATTGACAGCTACGCAACTACCTCTTAAGGCTTCAAAACGTTCATAAAGAGATCGTAAAACTAATCCGTATGAAAAGAGTGGTTTAGTCCACGTCTTCTGAAGAGGCACGATCGCTTTATATGATGAACAGATTGAATTTACGACATGAGGGTGAGTAAATGATGACAGAATTGATGTTTTTGGGTGAACTATCCCTTTAAAGCAACATCATTCACACACCCTCAAGTTGTTCCAAACTTGTATGAATTTCTTTGTTGTGTTTACAACAAAAGAAGATATTTTGAAGAATGTTGGTAACCAACTGATGGACCCATAGTATTTTTCTTCCCCTACTATGGAAGTCAGTGTGGATTAGTTCCCCATATTCTTCAAAATATCTTCTTTTGTGTTCAGCAGAACAAATAAATTCATACACGTTTGGAACAACTGATTTAAGCAACTGATTAGTGGCCTATATGCTGTTTGAAGAAAAAGAAAATAAAATGACTCATTTTATTATTTTACTTTGCCCTCATGCATAGGCTACTTGTCTTGGCAGTGCTCTATTGGATTATGCATATTTTGATCAACAGTGTGAGGCCTGATCAAAAGCAATGTATTCTCTTAAAGTGGTAACTTTCATCATGCTTTACACAACTTTTGGAACAATCACATTCTGTCAGCATAATCGGCTTTGTTTACCACAAAGAGAGACTAAATTGATGCGCATTCTGCCTTAATCTTAAAAATAAAGCGGAACAATTAAAGCCCATGTCTCTTTGCTCAGCTTTTGATGTAGCACAATGCTTTCCCACTCGCTGTTTCTTCTGGGGAAGTAATGTGAAGCACGCTGCTGGACCTCAAGCTAAGCGGTAACAAGCATGGGGCGGCTCCTTGTTTTTGCTCAATCAGAGGCATTCAGCAACAGTGTTTGGACTATCAGTATGATTTATTTGTCTGTATTGACCTGCGTCCCCTGCTTAATTACCCTGGGATAATCTCAGACAGAGCCTCTTGACACTGGCAGAAAGCCCAGCCACTTTGGCTCTGGGGACCAACTGTTGACCTGATGGTTGGGGGTTGACGGGCAGGGGCGCCGGGTCGCGGCCGCACCGTCCTCTCCTACTCCCGCTCTCTGCAGTGTCCGGAGCCACGCACCTACAGCCTCCTGCGTGAGCGAGTCCCATCGCCCTAATGAGGCGTTAAAAACATGACGGCGCTCCAGCGGCTCGCCCTCAGTGCTAAATCATTGAGTGAGGACGGTGGCTCGGCACATTCATCTAATATAAAAATGATCCGACAGAGCCTTTGAACTCTCAGAGTTCAAGAAAACAAACCGAGCTGAGCTTTCCAAAGAAAGTAGTACCACGTAAATTCATTTCCAAGACGACGTCCCACAAATGCACAATGTGAAGGGAAGCAAAACTAATTAGCAGGAAAGTTGTGCCTGCAAAATAAACATTTAAAAACACAGCGTGATGCCTGAGATTACATTTGAGGTGTTTAGTCTGTGCTTTTCTAATTGTATTTTTCTATATGTCTTGCCAGTGGAGTTTTGGCTGTGGTTTATATATATATATATATATATATATATATATATATATATATATATATATATATATATATATATATATATATATATATATATAAATAAATAAAGAAATCAAATGAGATGGGTTGTTTGATATCAAAGTGAGTGAGATCATTGCAATGTTCTCCCCAACTTTTACAAAAAATTATTTTAAGTTTTAATACCCTAATAATATCTTCCCAAAAGTCAATGAAATTCATTTATTGTCTCAAAATCAGGAGATTTCTTTAAACTATTTGAACTTGTTACACCTGTCATAATGTTAAAGGGTTAGTTCACCCAAAAATGAAAATTCTGTAATTACAACTCACCCTAATGTCGTTCCACACCCTTAAGACCTCTGTTCATCTTCGGAACACAGTTTAAGATATTTTAGATTTACACTCTCCTAAAGGATTATTAGGAACACCTGTTCAATTCCTCATTAATGCACTTATCTAATCAACCAATCACATGGCAGTTGCTTCAATGCATTTAGGGCTGTGGTCCTGGTCAAGACAATCTCCTGAACTCCAAACTGAATGTCAGAATGGGAAAGAAAGGGGATTTAAGCAATATTGAGCGTGGCATGGTTGTTGGTGCCAGACGGGCCGGTCTGAGTATTTCACAATCTGCTCAGTTACTGGGATTTTCACACACAACCATTTCTAGGGTTTACAAAGAATGGTGTGAAAAGGGAAAAACATCCAGTATGCGGCAGTCCTGTGGGCGAAAATGACTTGTTGATGCTAGAGGTCAGAGGATAATGGGCCGACTGATTCAAGCTGATAGAAGAGCAACTTTGACTGAAATAACCACTCGTTACAATCGAGGTATGCAGCAAAGCATTTGTGAAGCCACAACACGCACAACCTTGAGGCGGATGGGCTACAACAGCAGAAGACCCCACCGGGTACCACTCATCTCCACTACAATAGGAAAAGAGGCTACAATTTGCAAGCTCACCAAAATTGGACAGTTGAAGACTGGAAAAAGGTTGCCTGGTCTGATGAGTCTCGATTTCTGTTGAGACATTCAGATGGTAGAGTCAGAATTTGAAACAGAATGAGAACATGGATCCATCATGCCTTGTTACCACTGTGCAGGCTGGTGGTGGTGGTGTAATGGTGTGGGGGATGTTTTCTTGGCACACTTTAGACCCCTTAGTGCCAATTGGGCATCGTTTAAATGCCACGGCCTACCTGAGCATTGTTTCTGACCATGTCCATCCCTTTATGACCACCATGTACCCATCCTCTGATGGCTACTTCCAGCAGGATAATGCACCATGTCACAAAGCTCCAATCATTTCAAATTGGTTTCTTGAACATGACAATGAGTTCGCTGTACTAAAATGGCCCCCACAGTCACCAGATCTCAGCCCAATAGAGCATCTTTGGGATGTGGTGTAACGGGAGCTTCGTGCCCTGGATGTGCATCCCACAAATCTCCATCAACTGCAAGATGCTATCCTATCAATATGGGCCAACATTTCTAAAGAATGCTTTCAGCACCTTGTTGAATCAATGCCACGTAGAATTAAGGCAGTTCTGAAGGCGCAAGGGGGTCAAGCACAGGATTAGTGTGTGCTCCTAATAATCCTTTAGGTGAGTGTAGTACGAGAGCTTTCTAGTCTAGTAGCTAGCCCATAGAGCCCCATTGTGAACTCGGAAATGTTTAGAACACCAAAGTTGTATTGCAGAAATGTGAAGTATGGGTCCCCAGCATACAGAAACTGCCGGATGCCAATTTGCATATGTTGTGCCATTAGCATAATTAGCATTATTAGCTTAATTGTCTATTTTGACCACATATTTTGCACTGTATGGCCAATTTCTACAATATGTGAGTGGTTTTAGGGGTTTTAGAGGATGATGGTTTCATTTCTGGTTTCTTTCAGACTAATTCTATAACACATTTGGATAAATTTATACAAATTTTAATAAATTCGGACAACATTTTTGGTTATTTTCATGGTAAACACAATCTCACATTTCAGAATAACAAGTGCTCTTGGTCTTTGACGTGAATGTTGATAACTTAAATTTGTTTACATTTCTTGAGGTCCAGTCATGTTTTTATGCAAATAAGCTGTTGCAGTATTATAATGACAGTATTGTTTAATACTTTGTGAATTTCTAGTCAGCTCCATTTTGTGCCTGGAGACACAGCCATACATGAGGCTGTCAAACATTATTGCTACTGATGGTGCTTCATGAGCTTCTGTTTTATGTCACAAATCTTGCTACAGCTCATATACTTCTCGCTCTAGAAATGTGAGCAACTGCAAGTCAGACTCATGTCAGAGTCAGCCTGGAAAGCGAATCATTCGCTCTCAACTCTCTGCCTTTGAGTATTCAAAAGAGTGCTTGTTCTGTGGTCTTATTTGTGAAGAAAAAGACTCTTGATTCATGAATCAATACGCTGATTCATAACCGTTCGAATCTTTGTTCGCGTATTGAAAACAAACACGGAAGGGAAGACAAAGCTGAATAAAGTTGTAGTTTTTGTTATTTTTGGACCAAAATGTATTTTTGATGCTTCAAGAGATTCTAACTCACCCACTGATGTCACACATGGACTACTCTGATCATGTTTTTATGACCTTTCTGGACACGGTCAGTATACTGTGCATACATTCAATGGAGGACCAGAAAGCTCTAGGTCTAAATCTAAAATATCTTAAACTGTGTTCCGGAGATGAACGGAGGTCTTACGGGTGTGGAACGACATTAGGGTGAGTCATTAATGACATAAACTTCATTTTTGGGTGAACTAACCCTTTAACGCAAATTACTTTATCTCAGTTGTTTCTTCTTAGAGGAGACACATTTGAGATCACTGGTGCACTTGTTCTCCATTTACTCTGATGATATTGAAGGGATGATATTGTGATTCAGTGCACTGTAAAAAAAAAAAAAAATCCTGATTTATCACAATTTTTTATCTTTTGTCAAATCAACTTATGCCTAGTTCACAATGCCCGATTTTAGCCCCGATTTTGACTCGCTGACAGGTTTTGTGAAATCGCAGACAAATGCACGAAATCATAGCCAAAACGGTGCTCGTGCAAAAGTAAATGTCTAGTGCGAATGATCAAAGACACGATCAGAGAGAATCGCCGACGCCCGCAAGATATTTGGCATGCTAAATATCTGGACCTGTCGGTGATTCAAACTCCTGCTGTGTGAAATGTTCTGACTGAAAATAACATCGGCAATAACCAACAGCCAATGAGAGAGCAAGATACAGGGCAGCGGAGGTTCAGGGAGGAGTTATAGACCACAATATCAGTATTTTAATACAGTCCCTGACAAAAGTCTTGTCACTTGTGTACAAATTGACCTGAAGTGCCGCTGAAATATATTTCTTATCAAGATTTTTTTTACAAGAAATGGCTGATTTTAATCCCAACAGCTTTTGTAATAATGTTTCAGTGCAAAATGAAACTGTCAAAAAATATTCTAATATTCACAGCTTGGTAAAGTCAATTTTTGCAAAGACATAAGTGTTGTCGCCTTGTCATATGAGCTTCACCTGTGACTAATATTGGATCAAGTACAGAAGATAAAAAAAAGATTTGAAGAGACTGGACACGTTTATGACAAACCCAGATCAGGCAGACCCTGCAAGACAACTGCTCGAGAGGACCGTTTGTTGGCTCGTAAAAAAAATGGCCAGCCCATTTTCCACTGCAGCAGAGCTCCACGAGACCTGGTCACCTGAAGTCCCTGTGTCAACCAGAACAGTTTGTCGGATTCTGTCTCGAAATGGCCTCCATGGTCGAATCAGTGCCCAGAAGCCAGCACTAAACAAAAGACAATTGAAAGACCGTGTGGCATTTGCCAAAGCCCACAGCCTGCTAAAAGGATGGACGCTGGAAAAGTGGCAGAAGGTGGATTTTTCAGATGAATCTTCTGTTGAATTACACCACAGTTGCCGCAAATATTGCAGGAGAACTACTGGAGCCCGCATGGATCTGAGATTCACCCAGAAAACAGTGAAGTTTGGTGGGGGGAAAATCATGGTCTGGGGTTACATCCAGTATGGGGGGTGTGCGAGAGATCTGCCGGGTGGAAGGCAACTTCAATAGTCTAAAATACCAAGAAATCTTAGCTACCTCTTATATTCCCAACCATAAAAGAGGCCAAATTCTGCAGCAGGATGGTGCTCCATCGCATTCTTCCATCTCCACATCAAAGTTCCTCAAGGCGAAGAAGATCAAGATGCTCCAGGATTGGCCAGCCCAGTCACCAGACATGAACATAATTGAGCATATGTGGGGTAGGATGAAAGAGGAAGCATGGAAGACGAAACCAAAGAATATTGATGAACTCTGGGAGGCATGCAAGACTGCTTTCTTTGCTATTCCTGATGACTTCATCAATAAATTGTATGAGTCCTTGCCAAACCGCATGGATGCAGTCCTTCAAGCTCATGGAAGTCATACAAGATATTAAATTTGGATCTCACAGCACTAAACTAATTTATTTCAGTGGATTAAACATCATTTGGGAGGGTTTTAGCTTTTCATATGAGCTATTTCTAACACCAATTGATGAATTAAAAATCAGGTTAATAGCAGGTGTTTCTACAAAATAGATAAGCGACACGACTTTTGTCAGGGACTGTAAATATATTTACAATTCTTTCAAACAGAAACAAAGCCCAAACATTTGCACGTCCAGCCGCAGCTGCAGAACATTGCCAAATGATTTATTTACCTCAAACTCTCTTCACAGTCATTGCTCCCTGTGTCTCTCCAATAATTTCCTCCAGCATAATCTTTTTTCTTGTTCTCCTTTTCGCTGCAAATCAGCGCAGACAATTGGGAGTGCAAACTTTCTGCAGTTTATCATTTTTAATAACTATTCCAGTCTCGCGTGAGAACTCCAGTATGACACATGCATGATCTCATGTTGTTTAGTTGTCACATCTCACGTGTGTTTGGTTGGGAAACGTAGTTTGCGGACGAGACAGAGTTGTCTGTGATTCTTCCTCTTGCACAGTCATGCGGTGTGAAACCCCCTGTCACCGATCCATCGGTCAGTGTGAACACAGCAGTGACTGAATGCTACCCCTGATAGTCGCGCAGTGTTAAAAGAGCAGTGGTCCGATGAGTTTGAAAATCATGCAGCCTGAACTGGGCATTAGATAATTAATGTGATTCAAATAACATTTTTTTTTTTTTTTATTCATTAAACCAATCTTGTTTGTTGTATTAACTCAAATTTTTAATTTCAATGCACTCAAAATGTTAAGGTAATCAGGTAACTTACATTTTTAAGTTAAACCAAAAATAATTTGTTTACAGTGCATTTATGCATGTTGAAGTTTTATATGAAATGCTTCAGGAACACTTCATTAAAAGCAGATATTAACCAGTGTCATTTTAGTATTACAGTTTTTCTCAGTTGTTTACACACAAATACTGGTACTTGAGACACAATGACCACAACATGTAACTCATGCACCAACCCCCTGAACCAATTCTGCTAAACTACAAGCACAATTCCTGCTTTACACTCAAGTTGCAGTTCTAAAACCATAGAGTGTAAAAAAAATATGGACGTAGTGTCCGTGACGTCACCCATAGGATTCTGAAGAGCAGTTCTGAAGCGTAAAGTAAAGACAGGCTGGCCGTCGCGCGTCACTCCCGGATAACAGAAAATGGGCAAAGAGGCGGGACGTGGGCGGAGCTGAGGTGATGTGATGACTTAGACAGCAGATAATCGGCAATCCACCTGTCACTCAACGTGGCCACGCCCTTAATTATGCAGAACTTTAGGCTTTATATAATGTACACAAATGAGTTATAAAGAAATTCACTCCCCTCACAGTCGTCATGAAGAGCAAAATTACCCGTATAGACCAAAACCACTTTTTGTCCCAGGCTGTAAACATGTTTTATTCTGCTGTAAAGTTGGGCATTTTAACATGAGCTCAGTGAGATTCTGCTCCTTCTGGAGTCTGTCTCTAGTGGTCAGTCGATACACACATTTCTCTGCATTTGGCACAATTTTCATGCAGAAAATCTCTTGTTTTCACAAGGAACACACTGGCATTCAAATATGCACACGGACTCATCACATGAGCAAACACCTGTCACACAGATTTACATCAGCAAACAGAGCTTAAGCATAAAAGGGCAACAGCTGAGCTCTTCTGTTTTGGAGCAGTTTTTTTACTGTAACTGTATACAGTAAATTCTTCTGCTGTTGTGTATGTAGACTACTGTATGTGCAACTTTGTGTTGGTTGGGATGTACACTGTGTACATTGTTTTTGTGGGAAAAATAAAATATATTTGATACCGTGTGTATTTGTTCTGAGTATAAAAACAATATTCTGAGTATAAAAACAACATTCAGATGATGGTTTGTGTGTGTCATTTGAAAATAAAATGCCATTTTGAGAAGAAATAACATTGTTTTGAATGTTTGCATATTGTGTGTGTGTGTGTGTGTGTGTGTCTTTGTGTGTGTGTGTGTGTGTGTGTGTGTGTGTGTGTGTGTGTGTGTGTGTGTGTGTGTGTGTGTGTGTGTGTGTGTGTGTGTGTGTGTGTGTGTGTGGACTGGTAATCCCTACGGTATGGGGACAAAATGTCCCCACAAAGATGGCAATATCCAAATTTTTGTCCTTGTGGGGACATTTTTTTGGTCCCCATGAGGAAAACATCTTATAAATCACACTAAGTGATGTTTTTTGAAAAAGTAAAAATGCAGCATGTCTCCTGTGATGGGTAGGTTTAGGGTCAGGGGCAGTGTAGGGGAGAGAAAATACGGTTTGTACAGTATAAAATGCATTACGCCTATGGAATGTCCCCATAAAACATGGAAACACAACATGTGTGTGTGTGTGTGTGTGTGTGTGTGTGTGTGTGTGTGTGTGTGTGTGTGTGTGTGTGTGTGTGTGTGTGTGTGTGTTTTATTTGAATTCTGAGAGTATGAGAGCTTTCAGAAAATGTGTGTAAACAATTGAGAAATTATAGTTTATTACTTTTATAGTTTTTATTAATATTATGAAGTAGCTTTTATTTTTATATATTTTCAGTTTTTTATTTTCATTTTAGTTTAAAAAATGTTTGTCTTTTTTTTGTTTATTTTTATTTTTATTATCTTTAATTATCATTTCAAAGATAATATCATAATTTGTTTTATTTTTGGCTTTAGTTTTAGTTCTGTTTTAAGTTCCCATTGTTACAGTCATAACCCGTGAACGTTTTTTTCTTTTTCATTTCAGTGATTTTTTTCTTTTTATTATCTTTAATTATTATAATTTAGGTTTCATTTATTTTATTTCTTTTTCAGTTTTAAGTTTTATTTAGTTCCTTGAAATTATTACAATTAGTTGCCAAGATAACATTTGTCATTTTTACAGTGTACAATTATGATATGATGATAATCATCATCATCATAGTTAATAAAAGTAATTAAAATGGTTAAAAATGTTAATGACCAGATAACAGGCCTTAATTGCTTTTTTAAGTGACCTGGCATTTTGGAGCAAAACTTTGTTTATTATTTTAATTTATTATTATTATTATTATGATTATTTATTGTGATTTAACAGAGGGCTATTGCACAAAAGTATAATTAAGAAAGCCAGGATAACTGGAAAATCCCAAGTTAATCCCTTATCTTGCTTTTGTCCAATACCCCTCTGTAGTAAAAAAGACAAAGAGAATGACATATAATAAAATAAAATATGCACCATCATATTTATCATACAATTATCTGTTATTCTAATATATTTTATTTCAGCTTTATTTCATTAACATTTTTAGTTTTGAATGTTCAGAGAAATAATGATTTCATAACATTAGTAAAACGTGTTTTCATTAGCTGGGATAATGTGAATCTCTGATCTTCCACAGAGAGTGAATTTCCTCATAGAGTGAAAATCCCTCTTTAGTAAAAGATCTCACAAAATGCACAACAACTAAAGGACATCAGTGCCCGAGTGAAGGTTGTGAAGGCTGTACCTGTTGGCAGACCTGAGGAGCGATGCTGCTGCTGGCGCTGCGGTGTGTGTGTGAAGGGACCGAGGGGCCGGCGGGGGGCCTCATCACTCTCTCCACACTTCTGCTGTCACTCTCTGTGTGATGGAGCGTTACTCAGAGTCACACCCACGGACACAGCTTCCTCCAGCTTATGCTGACTGGGGGAGGAGGACACGTTACTTCTCTAATAGTGCACTATACTCCAATCATACATGATATTCAAGTATGGACAGAAATCTCACATATGTAGTAAATGTCTATAAAGGAGATGGTTTGTTTGAAATCAGAGAAAGTCAGATCATTGCAATGTTCTCCCCGACTTAACCCCATTCACAAAAATCATTTTCATTTTTAATCTTTTTTAAAGTCAATGAAATTCATTGATGATGGGATTGCCTCAACATCAGGAGAACTCGTTACACCGATCATAATGTTAAATGACTTTAAGTTGGAAAGGAAAACATCAGAGGAGACACATTTGAGATTACAGGTGCTTTTCCCCAGGAGACAAACTCCATTTGTTCTCCATTTACTCTGATGATGCTATAGGAGAAACAACTGAGATATCGAAGGGATGATTTGTGATTGATTTCTCAGCATGCAAATCATGCCACACATCAACCTTCTATCTTTTGTCAAATCAACTTAGAAAATTAATGTGATTCAAATAACATCATTTTCTGATTTTTATTAATTAAATATCAATCTTGTTTATTGTATTAACCCATTTTTACTTTCAATGGGGGCGTCAAAAAATCTCTTGTATGCATCATCTCATGATTAATTAAATCTCGTGGGTAAGTGCATGTGCCTTGTGATATAATTAAGAGGGGGATATCAGGGTTATTATCGTTAATAAACGTCCAGTTTTTTAATGTTTTAAATCTTTTTTTCTTCTGAATGTTCAGGACATTCCATTTCATTATGTTGCCAACATTACGGGAACGTTACATTTGAATGTTCTCTGAATGTTCTAAAACAAATAATATTAAAAAAATGTTAGACGAACATCCAACTGAAAGTTCCACGAAGCATGTATGATTAACATATTTGTGCATTTTGAGAACATCTATTAACGTTACTGGAAGAAGCTTTGTTCATAAGCTGCTACTATATTTACTACTGCAAGTCTAAGACACATTTAAATATAATTACAAACTAACATTTCATGTTAATATAATAATTACTTTATAGCAATTATGACATCAAAGGGGCTATATGTAACAATCTTCATGTATTAACAGTGAACAGTGAACAGCTTGTAACAGAACTTAAAAAACGAGGTTGTCCTATGTTGTCTATGAAAGCCTGTAGACGGAAAATCAAAAGGATGTGATGGTTAGGGAAGAGTGGGGTAAGATGAGCCATTTTTACTTGGTCCTCAAGATAAGAGAAAATTAGGCAGAAGTACAATGAAAGAAGATGAAGTAATTTCAGGATGTTCGCTATCATTTTAAATGATCAGAATACATCTACGACAAAGGGTTCTAACAAATTATGGCTTCTTATAAATGTTCCTGTGGCTTAATTTGCCCCAGGTTAGGGGTAAGTTGATCCGAGTCTGTGGGTAAGTTGCATTATCTGGGGGTCTACTCACACTAGGCGCGATTGTCCCCCCTCCCCACTCCCCCGCGGGCCTGCACTCACATTTACTTCACTTTATGTCATTCACAATGCAACTTTTTTCCCTTATCCTTAACCTTTTTCCTCATCCTTAACAAACTAACTTTAAACAACATAAAATATTAAAGTAAATGGGTGCCTTCCACTCCTCCCACGTGATTCTCCTTTTTAGAAAACGATGGGAGGTTCCAAAATAAATATATGGTCACATGACAATAAAAGTGTTTGGTGGCCAAGATAAAGGGGGTGGTCAACTTACCCACTGGTTCATCTTACCCCACTCTCCCCAACACACGCTCCCGAGAGCCTCTGTTTCGTTCTATGACGACACATGAATGCCTAATGTTCAGGATAATATATAAAAATCTATTCTGTTCTGATATATCAATGTGTCATGCAAAGAAAAGGGAATTAATCAAACTATAGTCTCGCATAGCACTTCATAATCAAACTATCATAACTGTTAATTGCCTCATCTGTCGACATAACGCCGGGAGCTGGTACAAACATATCCACATCACTATGATCAGATGATTTCTGAACTGCTGTCATTTTTGTGTTGTTTATTTTGTTGTTGAAAGCGTGCAGCTCATAAATTACCATCTCACCGTCGCCCTCAGCAGTGTGTGCACGGCGTCCGGATGATCATCAACCGTATGGCAGATATTTACAAC